>CALNHX010002673.1:0-171464 GCA_940337035.1 Agriotes lineatus
ACAGGCGCCGACTTTTGTTAGCGTACAAACTAAGAACCAGTAAAAAAAGGGACTACAAATATGGGCCCACTTGGGGTTACTAACCTCTAACTTACAGCGAGAATATGATAGTTTACGTACAGCCCAAAGCGGGTGGCTAACATTTATCTGAATGCAAGAAACTGATTATTTACACACAGCCCAGAGCGGGTGGCTAACAGTTATCTGACTACAAGAAACTGATTATTTATACACAGCCCAGAGCAGGTGGCTAACATTTATCTGACTGCAAGAAACTGATTATTTACACACAGTCCAGAGCGGGTGGCTAACATTTATTTGACAGCAAGAAACTGATTATTTACATGCGATTCATTGCGGCTGGCTAACATTTATCTGAATGTATGAATATGATTATTTACATGCGCTACCTTGTTTATTGCAGCTTCACATATTCTAGCCGCTAGTGTCTGGAGCTTTCCTACCAGTGCAGAGAAGCCGCGGCTGCAGCTGTATGCTGTATGCGTGTGTGCGAAATCCTCATGGGAAAAAAGAAGGAAAACTGTGGAGACCTGTTGTTTGCCCGTCCTGAAGATTGGATCCCAGCTGTTTAGCGTAACAATTGTCCTTCAGGCATTCGAAATTACAGAACGGCGGTCATTGAAAATCAAAATCGCACAAACACCAACAACACCACTTGGCACTGCCACGGCCAGAAACGCACTCCCCGAAACAAGCAAGCGAACGCTGTCTCACACCACACACGCTGCGGAACGCGGCGTTCAGGGGAACCTGTTTACCGCGCTGTCTGAGCACATGCAACCAATCACGAAGTGAACAAGGCCCTGTCGGCAACTCAGCTCAACAAAACTTCTAGAAAAAGGCTGCGTGCTAAGTCTGTAGGATTTTAAATAAGCCAAGAAAGTAATTATGAGTGAGACTACCAAAAGGAGTGCCTTACAGAAAATCACAGCGGCCGTTACAGCTGCTTAAAATTATGAACCATTAGCTGCCCGCACACAATTTGATGAACTATTAAGCGTAAAAATATGACCGAAAAACTATATACAAGCAGGGTCAGAATCTTTGAACAGAAATACTCCAAAAAGTCGCACATTTGTAGAATTTAAAAATGTCCTGACAAAACTTTCTTAACATAACAGAATTAAATGACCACATCTGAACACTGTTTCATTTTTGTAATTGATCTTTATAATGGTTACATCAAGTATGCAAAGAGAGATTGATTTACGGCCGGTCTTATAAAGACCACTAATCTGAGGTTAACTTTAATTCATTGTTAAAACAAACGAAAGTGTATCAAAACGTTAGTGCTTATGACAGTTTATTCATTAATAAACAAATTTTGTTTATTTAAACAACAAATTAAAGTTAACCTTTGATTGGTGGTCTTTATAAGACTGGCGGTTATTATTATTTTATTCAAGAAATTTTTATGTCGTGTCGATGCGTTACCGTAAATACGCGCGTGTCACACAGTGCAGTTTTCAAGTTAATTTTAGAAGTGATAGAAGGGCTTTTCAAGCGTGAAAGTGCCGCATATAGCGAAAGGAAGCGGCGGAAAGTAGACGTAGATAAAAGTTGTAGCGGTTGGCGATAGTCAAGAAGTCTGTAAAGCGTTTTCAGTTTTGTTTACTTTTACGAGTGATAACTTACTAGCGAAAATTCCGCGGCGGACGCGGAGAAGTAAACTCCCCGGAGTGGAGCATTTCGTTACCTCGGGACCAGCGGCAAAACGCGCGGGAAATTAAACGAGTGCGAGGATACTTTGTCAACGTATATTGGAACCTTCGAGGGGTTGACCCGGGCTGCTTGGGCGCCATCGGTGTAAAATAGCAATAAAAACAACTGACGCTTAGGTAAGTTAAATTCGTCGTTCGGGACGCGCGCGAGTTAGGACACCAGATAAATAAGTGCGCGAAAGTTAAATCCGAGGTCTATGAGTAAGAAAGAAGTAATACCAGGGAGATCAAGAGCGCATAGTGTTCCTAGCATAACGGAATTCATAAAATGAAAAAGAACGCTGGAGGATCCGGAAGATTTCGAAAAGTGGGAGGCGGAGCAGTTAGCTTTTCGGAAGGGCACAAAAATCCAAAGAATTCCACAAACACAAAAAGCAGTTACAACAGAAAAGACAGCAAAAGAAAATCAGACGATACAAGAAGAAAAAGGCGAAATGGAGGCCATCATTAAAAAGTTAGACGTACTAAAACATGAGCTGAAAGATGAATTTCACAAAAAGCATTTGGAACTGAAGGCGGAATTCACAAAGGTAAAGAAAGAATTCCACAAGACAAAAATAGAATGGGAGAAAAAAGCAAAAGAATGGCAAGAAGAAAAAGGAGTACTAGAAAATAGGATCAATAAACTTGAAGCCAAACTGGAGAAGCAAGATAGAGAAAAGCGGAGGAACAACATAGTTATAAAAGGCGTGGAAATTAGGGACGAGCAGTTAAAACAAGGAGTTAAAAATGGATACAGCGTATTGGGAAAACAGAATGAAAAAATATTAATCGTAGAATTAAACTCATGGGAAAATAAAAAGAAGATAATCGAAAAGAAAAGTATGGTAAAGGGTACGAGAATATTTATGGAGAACGACCAAACATTCGAAGAGAGAGAAATTCAGGCCAAATTACGCAGTATTGCCAGAGATGAAAGGGGAAAAGGAAAGACAGTTAAGGTTGGTTATCAAAAAATCTGGATAGAAAGGGAAAAATACGGATGGGACCCCAGTAAACAAAGAATATCAAAAAAAGCAAGTAGCAAAGGAAATGAGGCAGGACGAAAACACGATGACGAAGAAGGCAATGGAAAAAGGAAAACGACAAGATAAAAGAAACAACGAAAAGAAAAAGGGATTAATAAATAGTAAAAGACAAGGTAGCAGAAAGGAAAATGAAAGGTAAAGGGAAAGAACTAAGGAGTTCAAAATTCAGATAAACAACAAAAAATGGAGAGACAAAAAGTACAGAAGCAGGAATATCTAAAAATGGGAGCATGGAATGTAAGAAGCATAAATGGAAAAGAAATAGAATTAAGGAATGAATTTGAAAAAGCAAATCTAGATATCCTAGTAGTTACAGAAACAAAGAAAAAGGGGAAAGGAATTCTGTAATTACAGAATGGACATTGTAAGGGAAGATGGATAGACGGGTTGGCCTTACCTTTTGGCGAAAGTTATATTTGATATTTTGCCGGCTGGTAACTATCGGCTTAATGGGCTAACTAGTCGCGAGGGTCGGGGTTCCAACTACGCTGAAAAGAACACTAAACGAAATACGAAGAGAATGGGCGCCAGGTCCTCGACATCGAATCATCCTTGTGCCGGACCGTTCACTCGGTCGGAGATAAGTCCAGCAGATCAAATAAAATCAAAGCAACGACCAATCAAAATATCACAGCTTTATTAATATTGGTACTATAGTGCAACAAAATAACAAGTTTAAGTCGAACACAGACAGGCAAATCATCAACCAAAATCTAACAAAATACAAGCAAATCAATAAACCAACAATATAACACATTAAAATCGACAAAGGCACTGCATCATTATATTTCATCTATATCAATCAACGGCTAAAAGTAGGACATCCTAAACTATAATTTATCACGAATAAAGAAAGTAAGTTGCTACCCAATTGGCAACACAGGTACAACAATTCGCACGCATACTGTGAGGCAGAGTTCCGCGAATACTAGAGCTATGCAAGCAAATATGCTAACTACAACCCCGAATGTTAGCTTACTATTTAAATGTGACGTCAAGATTTCAAAGGCTTGAAGCCCGCTGTTACGGTTGTATGTTCATACAGGGCGTGGCGGTTTCTGTTTTAAACTCATCAAGTTCTTATATATGACTAATAAAAGCAACGGCTTGAATTATGCTCCCAACAAAAGCTAAAATAACAAATTACCAAGATCGATTTTACGAATATCCAAAGTTTTAGCATTAAACTACCGTGAGCGGTTCGCTAGTTACAACCTACACCCTAAAATGACGTTTGACAAGTACAAGGTAAACCTCTGCAACTAAACTTGGTGAATACAGAAGTTAAAGTTCTGTAAAACACAACTAGCCTGTAATCTAGGTAAGTTAAACTGTCTTAAAATAGTTCTACAGCATATCTGAATGTTATATTACGTTACAGGGCCCAGTTCAAGGCGTCCTTCATCACATTTACTGCAATCCAACGGTAAGCAAACCTAAGCGTAGCAAACAATTTGATAACACAAAATATCTACGATCTTATATCACGAGCATGGCTAATACAGCTACCATAAAAATAGTATACTCTACAGATTACACGAAGCGCGATACGAATCGACAAATAAGCAAACTACACCATAAATTCGATTCGACCGATATGCCCTAATGCAAGTTACACACAAATAATCTTACAATGGAAATACTACTATATGAAATGCCTACAATTAGCTAAGCGGTCGTTACGCTAGTACACGTATACACACCTCAAGTCATGTTACACACGATTCACTCGTGCTGCTTTCCAGGGCCGAACGCAAGCCACTAGCTTCTCAAATGCACCTGGTGCGACAAGGTCACGCGGAGCAGAAGCCGACGTCCAACAGAATAGCGAGCATCGTGGGGAGGATGGCGGGTAGGATATGCAATGCAACCATTTGCCCCAAATACACATAGCACCAAACGAGGTAAGCGAACCAATTCCATTTAACAAGCATTTTCCTGAGGTGGGATAAAATGGCTAAAAATACAAATTTTCCAAATAGATTACGAAGTTCAAAAGAGGAAAACGTAGGCAAACACCATGTACGAACCTTAAGATGTTGTGCAACCAACTCGTTAAGCCAAGCGTGCGAAGAGTGAACGTCCCATGAAATCTGTCTGTGACGAAATGAATGCCGGCGACACCAATACCAATCCCCGAAGCATTCAAGCAGGGAAACGGGGCCTCTAAATCCTTCCAACTATGAAGATGGCTACCAAAGCCGTGAGACCAGGTCCCCAGAGGAAGCGATTCAAACTTTCACGACGCAAGACTTGCCAGGAAATGGCCGAAAAATGCTCAAAACCAGCCCAATTCAGCTTATCAAAGTTCCCAAAAATTGGAAAGTTGGCCAACGTAAAAACTAAAGAATGCAAAATGCTCTGAACTGATAACAGCAGTTTAGCCTTAAGTTTGAAATTAAAGGTAAATGTTAACAAGGTTGCCTAACCAACGTAAAGTATTGTATCATTTAGGAAATAAATGTAAATTGACAATTCTGGTTAATTATTTCAATCAATAAATAGGAAAATGTCAAAATGAGCGTAACAACATATATTAATATAGAACAGAGTTAACTAAGGCAAACGAGCAGCTGCGGGAGTAGCATGCATACTCAATAACGTTGCTAAGAACCAAATAAACAAATGGGAAGAAATATCCGAAAGAATACTAACAATAGAACTAAAAAACAAAACACATACGAAGACAATAATAGCAATGTACGGCCCAAATGACGATGAACAACTAAATAAAAAGAATAGTTTCTGGGAAGAACTAACTCTCGTAATGGAAACAGTAAAAGGGAAAATATATGTGGCTGGAGATTTTAACGGAAGGGTGGGAAAAAAACGCCACCTAGGCAGCGGTTGTTGCCAAATACGGAGAAACAAAAAGAAATAATAACGGAGTAAGACTACTGGATTTTTGCTTGGATCATAACTTAGTCATAACAAATACCTTTTATAAACATAAGGAAATACACAGGTACACGAGGGTAGAGCCGAGTAGAAAAGAAAAGTCGATAATTGATTACATATTGGTTGAAAGAGAAAACAAAACTGCAATACTAGATGTACGAGCGAAAAGAGGAAGTGAAATAGATAGTGACCATTACTTACTGGTAGCCACAATAAAGAAAAAAATAAAATGAAAAAAGCACTAATAATATAACGGAAGTAAGAAAAGCAGAACATAAAAGCATAAGATCATATAAACTGAAAGACAAGAAAGCCGCAAAAACATACGAGAAAACAATAAGCAATAAACTAGAAAGAGTAAAGGAAGACATAAAAGAAGCAATAGAAGTGTGCGGTATAAGTATGACGACTGAGTGCAAAAAACAGACGTCATGGTGGACGGACGAAATAAAGCAACAAGTTAAAAACAAGAAGAAGAAATGGCAAAAATACCTGAGCAGCAAGATAGAAGCAGATTACCAGCTATACAAAGAACAAAGAAAAAAGGTTAAAAAGTTAGTCAAAGAAGCAAAAGAAAAGTCATGGGAAGATTTTGGAGTGAAGTTAGAAAGGACAGCCTAGGGAACCAAAAACTGTTCTATAAAGTACTCAAAAATCTCCGAAGCAGCAAAAATACTAGAACAACAACGATTAAAAATATAGACGGATCATTATTGATAGAAGAAAAGGAGATTATGGATCGTTGGAAGGAATACTTCGAAAATCTGTTAAACACAGGAAGCCCGATAGAAGAGCATGATCAAAGTAGGGAGGGCAAAGGTAAAAAAGAAAGGACTACAAAAGAGAACGATATAACAATGGAAGAGCTGCAGGAAGCGATACAAAGACTAAAGAATGGCAAAACTCCAGGTGCAAACAAAAGAACTACCGAAATGGCCAAAAATATGGGAGAAGACGGAAGACAGCTCTTGTGGGAAATATTAAAAAACGCATGGGGAGAGGAAAAATACCCAGTGATTGGGAATTAGGGTTGATAGTTCCAATTTTTAAAAAAGGAGACAATAAAGATTGCAACAATTATAGGGGAATAACGCTACTAAGTACAATAACTAAAATATATGAACATATACTGGAGAGAAGATTAAGACTAGTAATTGAACCCAAACTTATCGAGAGCGGATTCAGAAAAGGCAGAAGTACCCAAGACCACGTGTTCACAATAAAGGAAATAATAAACAAGTCACTGACGAATGGGAAAACTGAGTCAAAATATGGGAAAGCCTACGCGAAAAGGACGTCAATGAAAAGCTCATTGGAGCAGTCAGAAGCTTATACAAGGAAACTAAAAATAGTGTAATCAGTAATAACATGAGATCTGACATCTTCACCACAAAAAAAAAGAAGTACGACAAGGAGGAGGGCTGAGCCCCCTAATTTTCATAACCTATATGGACGAAATAATTAGAGAAGCCGGGACGATAACGAAACCCATGTATGTCGGACACCGGAACCTTGAACCAGTCAATATTACCGAATGTGCATTTGCTGATGATATAGCACTTATCGCAAGAACAGAAAAAGATCTCCAAGACAACCTTACCAACTGGAATGAGACTTTCTTAAAATACGGTATGAAAATGAATAAAAGCAAAACTAAGGTAATGGCAATCTCCAGGGAAAAACAAGAATTACATATTCAACTAGAAGGAGTAGAAATAGAACAAGTAGCGGATTATCAGTACCTAGGAGTAACATTCGAAGAAACAGGAAAGCAACACACAGAAATAAATAACAGAATAGAAAAGGCAATTAAAGTATACTATGCAATGAGTAAGGGATTTATAAATACGAAAGAGATAAGGAAGCAAACAAAGATGAAAGTATACAGAGCTATTTACAGACCAATCCTAACATATGGGTGCGAATCATGGGTAGTAACACAAGCAGACAGGAGCAGGTTGCAGGCGAGCGAAATGAAATATTTAAGAAGGGTAAAAGGAATCACAAGAAGAGACAGAATTAGAAATGACCAAATAAGAAAAGAACTGAAAATTCAGCCAGTAGCAGAGTTCATAGAACAGCGACAGCTGGGCTGGTGGAGCCATCTACACAGGACGAATGACAAAATGCCAGTTAAAAGAGTATGGGAAAAGAAAACCGCACTGAAAAGGAGAAGAGGTAGACCAAGGGAGACCTGGGACGACGAGATAAGAAAAATCTTAATGAAAAAAGGAACGACAACATCAGAAGCCAAGAAGATAGCCGTAAACAGAAAGGACTGGACAAAATTTGTGATAAGTGAAATGCGATAGATTGTGACTATGTACTGTTTTATTCACACCCCTACACTCTTTATAAGGGTATTTTTGGAGTATTTTATTATATATACGTATTGTTATGATACACTAAGGGTAGTTGCAAAATAATAGCTATTTAAGTAACAAGGAATGTAAGGACCTATTAACATTTGAGGTAGACAAGTACAATCCAAAGCGAATGTTAATAGGCGATACATTCCGAGTTATCTTATTATATTTTTCCCGCTGCTTATCGAAATTTTCCTACATTTAAAAAAAAAATCGTTTGGTTTGTCACCTGTCACCAGGATTAATTTTCGTGAGTCGTATTACCTATGAGTGTCTTCTTCTTCGTTCCTATTCGGTCCTCAAAGGATCATAAGGCGTCCGTTGGACGTTTCACTGACATAAAGGTAGCGCAAGGTTGTCAGCCTTGCACTATTTTCACTTCACTTATACACATAAATTTTAAAACCCGCGAGTTTGAGTTAGTCCTCTACCTTGCTGCACAATAATTCGATAAACTGTTTCCAATCTCTTTTGTTTTTTGCAATTTCCTTGACCTCAGACCAGTTTAAATTTAGTATTTTACATTCATTTTTAACCATTCTCTTCCATGTTAAGGCAGGCCTTCCCTGCTTTCTTTTCCCTTGCATAGTGAATTCTAGTGATTGTCTGGTTAAATCTGATACTGGTTTTCTTAATGTATGCCCAATCCATCTCCATCTTCTACGTTTTATAATTTTTTTCAATGGTTCCATGTTAACCTTTTTCCATAGTTCTGAATTTGCTATTCGTGCTGGCCAATATATTTTGAGTATTCTTCTTAGAGATTTATTTACAAATATTTGTAGTTATTTTAACTGTAGTTTACTTAAAGCTCACGTCTCTGCTCCATATAATAATACGCTAATTACATTTGTGTTGAAAATTCTTAATTTTCGTTGAATTCAATGTCTTTCGTAGCATATTAAATGCATTTTGTGCTTTCGATACTCTTGTGACAATGTCTGTATGACAACCTCCTTCTTTATCTAGCACGCTACCTAGGTAAGTAAAATTGTCCACATTTTCTATGGTGTTTCCTGCTATTGTTATTTCTCTGGTATCTGAGGGATTAATTTTTAAAATCTTTGTTTTTCCTGTATTAATTTCTAGTCCTACTGTTTCACCTTTCAATTTCAATAAATTTAGTTTTTCCTGTATATGGTTTACTTTTTCAGTCATTAGGCAAACGTCGTCAGCATATTCTAGGTCCTCTAGCCCTTGACCAAATCTCCACTGTAATCCTCTTCTATTATCGGTCGTTTGTTTCATTACCTAGTCTATCATTACAAGAAACAGTAGTGGCGACAAAATGCAACCTTGTCTAACTCCATTTTCAATTTTAATTTTTTCCGAAACTGTCCCATAGTGTAGAATACGTGCATTGTAGTTTTCATATAACATTTTAATTAAACGAATATATTTGGCAGGTAGGTCGTAATTTCTGAGTATAATCCACATTTTAGATCTGTCAACTTTGTCGAAAGCTTTTTTAAAGTCTATAAAACTCAAATTTACTTGCCTTTGCCATTAATTTGCTTCTTCCAGTATTATCCTCAATGTGGCTGTATGGTCTATACAAGATCTTCTAGGTCTAAATCCTGCCTGATTCTGTCTCAGTAAACTATCCACCTCTCCTTTCATTCTTTCTAACAATATTCTTGTGAAAATTTTACTCGTAGTATTTAGTATGGTAATAGCTCTCCAATTGTCACATACTCTCCTATCGCCTTTCTTTGGTAATTTTATAATTAATCCTTCTGACCAGTTAGATGGTATTTTCTCTTCCGACCATATCTTATTAAACAAACAGTGTAACACTTTAACGGTGTTTCCTGCTCCCGCTTTTAGTAGCTCCCCTGATATATTATCCAATCCTGCCGCCTTAAAATTTTTCAGCTATTGGATTGCCAACTCGATTTCTGTTTCTGATATTTCATTCATGTTTAACTTCAATTCTTGTAATTCACCGGGCTCTTCTATCTCCCGACCCCCGTCAAAGTTTGGCTTTTGTATTGTATAAGTTTCTCTAGAATGTTCCACCCATCTATTAATTACTTGTATCTCCGTTTTAAGTATGTTTCCTTCTTTGTCATTTACATGTGCAGTAGCTATTCCTTTCTTTCCTGCCATACTTCGTGTTATCTTTTATAGTGTTTTCATGTCATTTATTCCTGCAGCTCGTTCCGCTTGTTTTAGTAATTCCACTTGTTGTTCCCGTCTGTCTTTCCTTGCACTTTTCTTTATTTCTTTATCTTTGGCCCTATAGAGTTGTAGAAGCTCTTCTTTCTTTTCCTGTGAATGTGCACTTAACATTTTAAATTTAATCGATTTTCTTGAATCAAGTAATTCCCATGTGTGTTTCGTCATCCATGCTTTATTGTTACGCTTTCTCTTCCCTATAGTTTCCTCTGCTGCTTTGTTCATATTATCCTTGTATGTTTCCCATAGCCGTTCTATTGTCATACTTTCAAAATCCTTGTGTTCTTCAAGTTTTTGTTGGAGAACCGATTCAAATTCCCTCTGAGTTTCCTCCTCTTTAAGATATTGAATGTTGTATGCCACTTTTCTAAGCTTTATATTGGTGTTTGCTTTAAGTTTGACTCTAAACTTTGCTCTTACGAGGGCATGATCTGTTCCTACGTCAGCTCTCTGCATTGCTCGTACATCCAGTAGGCAGTTTCTATATCTCCTATCAATTGTAATATGGTCAATTTGATTTTGTACTCTCTCCCCTGGGCTTGTCCATGTCAATTTATGACTTGGCTTATGAGGAAAAATGCTACCTCCAATAACCAGATTATTTGTTGAGCAGAAGTCCAGGAACAATTTACCATTTTCATTTAAGTCCCCTATTCCTTCTTTTCCCATTATTTCCTCACGTCCTGTATTGTCTTTTCCGATTTTAGTGTTCATGTCGCCCATTAATATCATAATATCTTTTTTGTGTTTGTTTCGATACTGATCAAATGTCTTGTAAAGCTGATCATAAAACTCATCTTTTGCCTCTTCAGTATCTGTATAAATATTTAATGTAATAATATTGAAGAATTTTGCTCTAAATCTAGCAGTTATTATTCTCCCCGATACACTTTCCCAATCAATTAGTGCTTTTTTGCTTCTCGGCTCATTAAAAATGCACCATCTTCCATTTTTCCTGAATATATAATCGATTTGCCCTGCTCAAGTCTGAATTCGCTACTATACCTGAATTTTTGAGCCCGTGCGTGCACGTAATACCATATTGATGACATCATATCCTAGTATGTTTATATGAGCCATATACAGTCACTAAAAGTATGTTGTTTGACGCGACTGACGTAAAATTTAACCTGCAAATTTCTAATTTCACATAGGTTGGCAGTGCTACCAACAATGTGAATATGTAATTTTTTGTCGCCTAGACGATAAAATTGCATTTTAACGTGAAGTGAAGGTAGATAAAATACAACTTTAACAGTTAGAATTGAATGAATATATTAAATTAAAATTTTAAAGATGAAAGAAAAAACCACAACAGGAAAACTAAAGACTAACATCATATTAATTTACATAAAATTTTATTGTAAATGTTGACAACTATCAATTAATGTAAAATTAAATGACCAAACTACCTTAGAAAATCAGCACTTTAAAAACTTGTGTAGCTTGTGTGAAATGAATTGGCGCACTTCAGGTATACGGATTAGGCGCATTTTCCTGTAACTGATACTTTGCTTACTTGCTGTCTTTACTGTATATGTTATTTACCTGTTGAGGCTACTTATAATACTCTGCAGGTATTTATGTAATTTTTCGTGCTCAACTTAAAATCAATTAAAAATATTTTGCTCGATTTATTTTAATAAAAACATTGTATTGAGTACCACATAAAATAAAGAATAAATTGACTATAATAGTAAAATAATTTACATATTTTAACAAAGAATAATAATTGGAATTGCGCAGTATTTTAACAACTAAATCAAATAAATCATTTTGTATTTCTGCCTTTTTCCAGGAAGAGTTTGGCAATTTTTCTATTAAACTACTGTGGTAACTCGCATTATCCATAATAATAATAGAAGGTTCTTCCAATTTTGGCAATAATCGCTCGCTAAACCACTTTAGAAAATTTTCTTTGTTCATTTCACCATGGTAGTCAGCAAGTCAGCATCTTTGATTTTTGAAGCAAAAATTAATGATGCTTCAGGAATAAAACCTTCACTGCTTCCTGCATGAAGTACTATGTATCTATAACAATTCAAGCATGAATTACATAGTTGTTTACTACAATTAGTAACTCATTTACCTGCGTCCTTCTGGTTGAATTTTTCGTACGCTTCTTACATCATCATCTTGCCATGATTTGCAAATTGTTCCATTTTCAAACACCCAAGTTTCATCTAAAAATAAACATAGGCGCCCACTTTCAGATTGCAAATTTTTCACGCGAGGGTCATCTTTCTTATAACGAAAACCAATGTTGTGAAGAATTTTTCTCAACGAACTAATTGAACCATGAATGATATCTTTTTCTCTTAAAAATACTTTTTACATTTTTATCATTAGAGTAATACCAACTTACTATTTTGAACCATGGTGTATACAGCATTACGAATCGCAACCTGATCAAAATCATCGACATCACTTACAGGTCTGTCTCGGTTTTTTGTTTTTTTAGGGCTACGCAGAAGTTCACCAGATTTGCAGGTCTGCGAAATAAAAGAGACTGTTCGTATGCTTAAATTTAAAGCATTGGCAACTCTCTGTAACACCAAAACATTAGAAAGTCTCGATTAATGTAGTTGGTCATTATATTACGAATTATGATACGATAGAAGAAGGGCAGTTGAGATGGCTAGAGCATGTAATGAGGATGGTAGAAGATAAGACGGTGAGAAGAATATTTGAAGCACGCACACATAAAAAGAAAACGAAAGGAAGGCCGAGAAATTCGTGGAGGGAAGAAGTTAGGAATGCAGCCTTTAAGGGAGGCATAGAGTACAAAATAGGCAAGAATGGGAACGGAAATGGAGAAAGATACCGAAGACATAATAAAACCCTACCCACTCCCTGACCATACACCCGCAAGGGTAGAAAGGTCCTAGGATTAAGTAAGTAAGTATATTATAGGTGTAAATTACTTACTACTCTCACAGCAGTTAGCTGTATAAGTGGACCACCGTTGTCTCTTTCTCGTTCAAAATAGCTTATCAAAGCGGCAACAAGCTCTTTTGACTTTCTGGACAAGGCGGTCGACATTTTAGCTTAGAGTTCACCACCCGTTTCCAGCAGCTAAACTCTTCCGCAAAGTAATTTGTAGCAGTGAAAAAACGACAGTATAACTTGTTCGCAATGTTCGTTATGAAAACAACGGATTTTTAAAATGCAAAGCTAAACTATATGTCACTGTCAACATCTGTCAAAACCACTATAACAAATATCAAGAGATCCAAAAAAAAACTGTTCTTCAGCGGGCTGTGGAAATTCAACGTATGAATAATATGTTGGTGACACTGTACTTCAATGTCAAATTCGAGGTTAGCAGGTTAGGATTTGCGTCACTTTGTGTCATAACTGACGGAAAACCTAACCTGATAACCTCGAATTTGACATTGACGTACAGTGTTACCAACATATTATTCATACGTTGAATTTCCACAGCCCTCTGAAGAACAGTTTTTTTTGGATCTCTCGATAAGTCCTTTTAAAGAGTGACATGTGTACGTATTAACTCCCTGAGCAGAACTTGAAAACACAAAGTACCCCGACATATTATAATTTTTGCTATTGTTCATGGAAATTATGAAATATTAAAACAACAAAATGTACGGCTTAGCAATATATTAAGCTATATTATTAGCAAAAGCAATTTTCATCATTGTTTTATTGAAAACAAAAAGTAGTTTTATATTTTTCAAGTGTTGGTACCGACAACCTTACTAAAAGGCGGATTGATGACGTGCACGCACGGGCTCAAAAATGCAGGTATACCAATCCATCTCGTTTCACTTATAAATATCTATTCTGTATCTTTCTATCTCCTTTATTATTTTATGTGTTTTTCCATTTTCATACCTAGTTCTTACGTTCCAACATCCGAAAAACTTAACCTTTTTTGTGTCCATAATTTTATTTCCCTTATTATTAACATAATCGTTAGTCCATAAATCGTTGCGGTCGTCATTTATCTGTTGTACTTCAGGCTCAATCACCGTTAGTTTTTTGGATCTCTCGGCTCCAATCATCTAACAGCTATTTTGTTAGGATTTTCATCATGTATGCCAAGTGGGGAGCGCTGACTAATTGTTCTTCCTTTTTTCTTTGTCTCATCTCCATTTAACTGTGTAATTTTGAAGGATTCTCCGTTAACTACTAATTTGTTATACGCTATAAACGCTTTATGTCCCCCCTCTCTAGCCTTCATTAGATGTGGTATCAATATTTTTCTTTGTTCTCTTACCTTTTTCGAATAATCGTTGGTAATCCAGATGTTTGCATTTTTTAAATTCCTTATTTTCTTAGCATTTTTCATAATTTGGATTTTATGCTTCAACAAATTTAATTCAACCAACACTAGCCTAGTTTTATTTGGGTTGTATTGTCCCAGTCTTGAAACTTCGCGCGTATCATTTTCTATATTAATTTGTACATCAATATTCCTTAAAAGCAGTCGAACGTTCTCTTTAATTGTAGCTCCGATTCTTCAGTCGAATCCTGCAATCCTTGAATTATTATTTTTCTCATTCGCACTTCCTTTCTAGAAGTTCTAATCTCTCATCCTGTTCTGTTATTAAATCTGATAATTTCTGATTTTCGTTATACAGTTCTGCGTCTAATTTTTCTTCAATGCGCTTCGATCTACCTTCCATCACGTCTAGTTTTTATTTATTTCTACTAGCAGTTCCTCCATCTGGCTGGTGTGTTTGTTTCCTGCGCTGATTATTATTAAAACCGGCTCGTGTTTCGACTGAACGGGGTCGTTGACCTTAGTTGCACGCCGGAAAATTCGTCTAGAAGCACCGCTTACGTCTCACGCTATTTAAACCACTTTAACAGTTGTAATTTCTTCGTAGCTTCAATAAGCTGTCACTACTAATATTTAAAAAAAACTTTATCTTTCACCACACTCTTAGCTTCCGTTAATCACCAATTTCACTTGTTATTAAACTGATTCTAACGTCACTCGAAGCGCGCTTACTAAAATACGTCCGCCACGCTCGCCCGCACAACTTAAACTCTGTAGCATGTAATAATAGGACATTAATATTTTTAAGAAGGCAAGAAGAATTGTAACTACGAGGGATATAAAAATTTGTTTAGGGAGTTAAATAAACAAACTCATAGAAAATGTATATCGAATTTTGAAATAACTAATTTTGAGCATAAAAAGTTTGAATTTATGCCTTATTTTGTATAATTGTTTGGTAAAATACAAAATAAAGGGGCTATTAACAAATCTATGTGGTGAAAATATGAAAATATAACCTGGAATTAATAAAACCATACAATCGGTGAAGAGATTGTGCAATACAGTGAATTGGAAATAAATAACACAGAAGATTACATTATTTGAAGGGATTTGGATTTATTGATACATGCAAGATATAATTAGGATTTATTGGTGACGTTGGTGGTTGCATGGCACACGGTCAGACATTTGAAAGGAAGTTGTCGGAATTAGCTGCTTGATTTGGACGGTTCTGTGGGTGTTGCTGATGCAGAGTATTATCTGAGGAATAAAGAAGGTTAGATTGGGATCATCTATAATACTGAAACTTACCAGGAGTCGATTGGAGTGACGGTGACATTGATAAGGGGAGCAGGACTGGATTCTACGAACAATAGGAGTTATTGACAGGTTAGATGCGGTTTGAAGGTTGACGGACCATCATAGTTGTGACTATTGGAGGAATCAGCGGCAGACGTTGCAAACTGTGAACATCGGGAGCTGTGGACGTTGGTAGCTGTTGGTATTTGGATATTTGCAGTGAACGCTGGAGAAGTGTTAAGGTTTGTGTTAAAAATTCATATAAAGCATTTTGAATAATAAACAATAAAAGAAAGAGTGAAAATAAACATAATACAGTACTTACTTTGGTGAATTGATTAATAGATCTGTCAATGTAAAGGATAATTGTCAATACTTGGTTTGATTAAATGTAGAAGTCAAGTTGACAGTTAATGTCATTCAGTAGTCAAGGATTTATATAGAATTTAAACTTCAACTAGTAGATAACTATACCTTTTCAACTTCAAATTGGGACTAATCAATTTCAAAATGGGAATAAACAATTTCAAAATGAAATAAACAAATTCAATTTGAGAATAAACAACTTCAAATTGGACTAATCACTTCAAATTGAGAAAAGCTTTTTGTTAACGGTAATCTTTGGAAAATCACAATAACATGGTTGTGACAGGACGGAACACCAGCAACAACTAACAATAATTGGTTCCGTCCTGTCACAACCATGTAATGTCATTTTCCAAAAACTACCGTTAACAAAAAGCTTTTCTCAATTTGAAGTTGATTAGTTCCAATTTGAAGTTGTTTATTCTCAAATTGAAATTGTTTATTTCATTTTGAAATTGTTAATTCCATTTTGAAATTGATTAGTCCCAATTTGAAGTTGAAAAGGTATAGATTGGCGAACCACCATTATAAGATTACTCAATTGAAATTAGTTAAAAGTAAAATTTAACATAATTGATTTGAAAAAGAAATTAATTAAGGGCTAGCTCAAAGCAAAAGAGCCACTCCATAACTATATAGTCGCCCAACGTCGTGCATTACAATATATTCAAGAAAGATGGGTGGAATCCTATTTTGTATTACAAGAAATAATAAACCAATATGTTTAATTAAATATCAAGTCATTCAGACAGCCACTACTTTATTAGCTTTAGTTACTTGTTGTCTTTACATCGTCTCGAATATTCCCATAACTAGTTATGTCTATTCCGAGGTATTTAAACTTTAATTCTTGTTGGATTACTTGACCGTTCACTTCTAATTTGCATTTGAGAGGTTCTTTAGCTGTAGTCATACATTTCGTTTTCTTGGCCTGTTACGTTGAAAGTGTGTAGTAATCTTTGAAGGTCATCCTCATTTTCTGCGAATAACACAGCGTCATCAGTGTAGCAGAGGATTTTAACTTCTTTATTTCCCAATCTATATCCCCTGCTAAGTTCTACCTTTTTTATTACTTCATTCATTACCACATTAAATAGTAGCGAGTCCCCTTGTCTAATTCCGCTATTAACGGGGATGGCCTTGATTAGTTTACTGGTCTGAATCCTTGTTGCTCTTCTTCCAGCGTCGTAATCAGGTTAACTTTGTTGGTTATAATTTTCGTAGTAAGTTTTAATGTGGTTCTAATATGTTTATGCCCCTGTAATTACTTGGATCTTGTTTATCACCTTTCTTAAACATCAGGATGATTGTGCTTATTTTCCATAAGTACGTTTTTTGGTTTGTAAGTTCTTGTGTTAGACGTTTGCCACTGTATTTTAATAATTCGTTCTGTAATCCATCCTGTCCGGGGGATTTCCTGTTTTTTAAAACTTTAAGGCTTCCTCTATTTCCTCAATGTGTACTTCCACATTATGTCGTATATGTGGTGTAATTATTATCTTCTTTGATATTAGTGCTTCCTTTGAATAATTAGTTCTGTTAGGTAGTCCTCCCAATTTTTTTCGGGTATCTGATTTGTCTCATGTAAATCTGTTATTTCCTTACGTTGGTTTCTTATCACTCGCCATATTTGCTTTTGTATGCTATAAAAATCCCGTCTAGTCTTTTCGAGAAGTGTTCCCAATGTTCATTTTTGATGTCTGACCAGCAGTTTGACTTCGTTCCGAATTATTTTAGATTTTTCATAAGATTCCTGTGTCTTTAGTGTTCTATAAGTTAGGTAGGCTTTTTGTTTTTCCTTGCATTTATCCTTTACCTCTTGACGAAACCATGGTGTTCTGCTAGTGCTTTTGTCATTGTTTACTGTGACCTTACGTCTACCTAGGGCACAGGATAATACCCTAAATCAGAATGGCCTCTCTGTATCGGCGTTTTTGATGTCAGCATACTCAATTTTTGTGACCTTGAAATTGTCCGCCATGATCATAGTGGTGTGCAGAGGCGGGAAATTCAAAATTATGCACCTAAATTTTAAACTGAACAGAAATAATCCGTACGTTTAAAGTCCATGCAATTTATATGGAAATGCACAGTACATCATGTGCCACCAAACGATCTTTTTTGTGCACTTATATTAAATTCATATTTTAAAACCAGTTGCACAAAAAAACATAACCTTCTTATAAGGGGTCATTGACAGCCACAAGTACAAGTGTAAAATATGGAAAACAGCTGACTGCACTCCACCAGAACTCGCGCATGCGCAAAGAAAAAACTAGCTGAATTTTAAACCGACAGGCCATTCTGTATTATTCTGTGCCTAAGGCTTCATTTGCAGCACTTTCTAAATTCTTTCTTATTTTTTCATAGCTATTGTTTATGTTTTCGTCTGCATTCATCAGATCACTTTCAATCTTCTCTGCTAGTCTTTTCTGATATAGTTCTTTGGATGATTTGTGCCACAGCATTTCTATGTCAATTTTTTCTGTTGTTATTTTTGGTGCCTGTTTTTCCGGTTTTATTTCAAGTCTAAATTTTCCTAGCACTAAGCTGTGGTAAGTTCCTACATCTGCAGAGTTCAAAGTTTTGACATCCAGTACCTGGTTGGGATGTATTTTTCTATTAGTAATTATAAGGTCGATTATATATTTTGTCCTCTGGTATTTTCAAGCGTATATTGATCTTTATGAGGAAAGAAGGTATTATTTATTCTTAATTCATTGTAGGCACAAAAATAGGTCATTAATTCTCCGGTTGCATTAATATGTTCTTCCGCATGCAGTCCTGCTGGGTGGATTGAGTAGCCTAGAAGTACTGTTGCCGGTCCCAAGTCCGGATAATGGAGGAGGGTTGGAAGACCAGGTTAGCAGCCTATCCTCTGTAAAAAAGCCTGTAAAAGGCTATACCGCTCAAAGTACCGGAAAAAAGCCAGTGCACAACTCTTCTTCTTCTTCTTCGCTAATCCTTATGCCCTTTCAGGCGTCGGATGTGGGTTCCTTGTCCTGTATCCATTTCCTCCATTCTTTCCTGTCTCTTGCTAGGATTTTCATTTCCACTACCGTCTTTCCTCTTTCCATTCCTATTTCTCGGATTTGGTCCATCCATTTTCTTCTTGGTCTTCCCCTTTGCCTCTTCCTTGGTTTTCCCATCTCCATTATTTTTCTTGTAATTCTGTCCGGTTCCATCCTTACTATATGCGCGTACCAGTTCAGTTGTTTCTTTTGAATTTTTTCCATTATTGGCTCTTGTTCTGTTATTTCTCTGATCATGTCATTTCTTACCTTGTCCCATTTAGTTTTTCCAGACATTTTTCTGAGGTGATTCATTTCTATAGAATTTACTTTACTTTCGTCTTTTTTTCTTAGAGTCCAGTTTTCACAGGCGTATGTAATTGTTGGTATTGTTATTACATTGTGTATTTTTCTTTTCACCTCTATGTCAATATCTTTATGCCCTAGTATTGTTTTGTTTATTGAGTAATATAATCTTGTTAATTTATTAGCTCTGTTTGTTAACTCAGCCTCTATTTTCCCATCCTTAGTTATTATACTTCTCAAAAATTCGTATGTTGTTACTCTTTCCAATAATTTATTCTTGCATTCGATTTCTTTGTCGATCTGGGTGTCTGTTTCTTTTTCATTTACAATCATTGTTTTTGTTTTGTTTGTATTTATTTCCATTTTCATGTTTTCAATTTCTTTAGTCCAGGCGTTTACTAAATTTTGCATTTTGTTCTTCTTATTTGCTATTAATATCACATCGTCTGCGTATAACAGGCTGCTCACTTTAACTGCTTCTCAGTTCCTGTACCCTCTATGACTGTATCTATTCGGTTATATTTTTCTTTAATTTGTTTAGTAATTTTGTCCATAATAATGATAAATAGTAGAGGGCTTTCTAGTTCTCCCAGGGTTTTCCATATTTCCCTCCTATCTACCGTATCGAAGGCTGCCTTTAGATCTATGAATGTTAGGTATACTTCCTCTCCTTCTTCTATCTTTCTCTCTATTATATTTCTTAATATATATATGTTGTCGTTTGTCTGTCTGTTCGGTCTGAATGCTGCCTGTTCCTCTCCCAATTTCGATTCCACATGTTCTCTTAATCGTTTTTCCAAGATTTTTGTATATAGCTTGTAGCTGGTTTGGACTAAGCAGATTGGTCTGTAGTTTTCCCACTGCGTCTGTATTCCTTTCTTATATATCGGAATTAAAAGGTTATTTTCCCAATCCCCTGGGATTTTTTTGTTTTTCCCACGCTTCTTTACAGATATCCCATATCCAGTTTATTCCTTTTTCCCCCAGCTATTTAATCATCTCCGGTGCTATGTTGTCTTCTCCACTTGCTTTTCCAATTTTGATTTTCTGTATTGCCTCTTCGACTTCTTCTCTCTTGATTGTTTGTTGCTGTTCCACTTGTTCTACTCTTGTTATTTTATCATCTGGCACTGTCGTGTTATACTTATTTCTGTAGTGTTCTTTCCATGTTTCAAGTATGTCTTTTGTGTCTTGTTAGTGTTTGCCCCTGCCTATTTTTAATTGCTTTTATTTCTTTCCTTTTATCCCCCCTTAATCTTTTTATTCTCGTTCAGAATATTCTATAGTCTGTTTTGTGTACTTCTGTTATCTCTTCTCCAAACTCTTCCAGGATTTGATTGCGTTTTTCACTATGTTTCTCTTTTGATTATATTCCTCTTTGTCCTTCTGTGTTTTTGTTTGTATATATTGCTTCCATGGTGTTTTCTTTTCTTTTGTCAGTCTTTGTATGTCGCTATTCCACCACCTCGTCCTTTTGACGTGATTATTATATTTTCTCTTCCCACATATTTTCTCTGTTATCTTCAGCAGTGTCTCTTTGAAAGTTATCCATCTTTCTTCTAAAGACCAGTATGTTTTTCCGTTCTCCAGTTTTTGGAATTCTAAGTCTGTCTCCTTCTGGTATTTTTCTTTGTTTTCCATATTTTTTAGCTTATACATCACTAAACTACTATATTTCCTTATTTCTTCGTTGTTGCTTAATCTTACTTGGTAACTTGCTCTTACTAATCTGTGTTGTGTTCCTAATTCCGCTTCTTTTATCGTTTTAATTTTTTGTATTGTCTCTGTTAATTCTTGTGTATATGTTATACAGTCTATCAGGCTTTTAGCGTTTTGTTCTTCTGCCACAAACGTGTACTTGTCTTCTGTTGGTTGCTCCCACATTGTGTTTCCTATTATTAGGTCGTTCCTTTTACAGAAGTCAATCATTTTTATTCCATTTCTATTTAGTGTATCTTCCCCATGTATTCCCATACATCCCATTCCTCTGTTATAGTCCTTCCCTACTCTACTGTTCCAGCCTCCCATTATTATTGTCTTCTCATTTTCTTCTTTCATTTCATCTAGTATTTATTGTAGATATGTGTAGAACTCTATCATTTCTTCCTCTGCTGTTCATTCTACTGGCCCATAGATTTGTATGATGTTAATTGTTTCTTCCACTTTTATACTAATAGCTATTATTCTCGAGTTGATTGCCTTAAAATCTGTTATTCTTTTGTTTACTTCCTCTGTGACTATTATTCCTACTCCCTCCTTTGCCCTTTGATTGTTTTATAGGTACGTACTTCCCTCGCCCTTTTTCTTAGTTTCACTTAGCCCTAAGATTTGTATGTTATTACTGTCCATTTCTTCCGTTATTTCTATCTCCTTCCCTGTTAGCATGTTTATGTTCCAAATTCCTATCCCTATCTCTTCATTTCCTATTTCTTTTCCTTTTTCATAGCCTGTTTCTTTGCTTGTAACGTTTTAGATTTTTGATTATGTGAGGTTTTATTCATATCCTTATTCATGCCGTGTTCCGTTGCCTGTGTCCTTGTAGTAACTTGCTTTCTGGTTACTTTCTTTTTGAGTTTTTTGCAATTACACCTGTGCCTCTGTTCGTTGTGGTTATTTTGCATAGCCTTTCCTGTAGTTCTTCATCAGGAGATCTCTCGCTGACCGTTCTTCCTCCTGTTTTTCTTTTGGTGTTTCTTCCTTTCCGCTTTCTAATTCGGGTACTATTTCTATTTCCTCCAGTTGTTCTAGGTAGTAGTGTTCTCCAATAATTATTAGTTTGTTGTATCTCAGGAGTACATGGTCGCCTTGTGTTCTTATTTTATTTCTGTGTTTAATCAATTGTTTTCTGATTTCCTGCGTTGCTTTGGAGTAGTCTTCCTCTATGTATATATTCTTTCCTCTCAGGTTTTTAGTTCCTTTCAAAATTTCCATCTTCTTTATCCATTTTCCACATTCCACTTGTATCAGTCTAGTTTGTACGGTATTTACCCAATCTTCTTGCTTCTACTATCTCGTTTTCCATTTCAATTTTTATACCCATGTCCCTAATGACCACCCGTATTTTTTCCAATAATTGTAGTGCACCCTCCTCTTCTTGGTCTTCTACTCTGTGTATTATTATGTTCCTTTTCTTGATTTTTCTATTCATTTCTTTTATCAGCCTCTCGTGTTGTACATTCTTTAGTTTCAGGTTTCAGTTTTCTTCTGTGAGTTGCTCATTTTCTACTTTGATTGCTTGTATTTCCTTTTGGAGCCCATCTAGTTTGTTTTCCATACGCTGATCTCTTTCCTCCATTCTGTCTAGCTTCTCTTTTATTTCTCTTAACATTTCCTCCATTTTATTATTCTCTTAATTTCGTCCTTCAATCCGTAATTTCCTTCCAAAGTTTCCTAAGAAAATTTCCTAAGCCCGGTTCTGTTCGTCGTTTACCTTTGCGTATAATTATCGCTGCGAGGAGGAAGATAATTCTCGCCGGTCCAAGTTAGTATTTTCCGCGTTATCGGCTAACGCCGAATCGCCTTCTCGGAAGGTAACGTCGATCTCGGCGTCTATTTTACTTTATAATTAGTTAAAAGTAATAGATCCTACCTTGATATTGATCTTCCTCTGTTGGTAATGCACTTAAAGTCTCTTTATACTTCACTATGTAAATTAATTTGCTCTCCTAAATCCGTTAATTTATAAGTTTCGAGGCACGTATTCACAATCGGTATTTTGTGTTTTCACACCAGGACCGGACAGCGTTATGACATAACCAAACTTTTATATATATGACATTTATTTCGCTTCATGTATTACCAAATCAGTAGAATTAATTATGATCACAGTAACTTCCATGGCCTACCTCAACCGCAAAACTAAAATGGTTCTGCTGTACTTCTGAATGCACAAGTTGTCTTCCTTTGTAGCTCATTGTAATCGTATGCAAAAGATAACTTTAGTATTACATAAATATAAGTTAACAATATATTATTAATGTATATTAATAACTGCAACTTAAAAGTTAAAATTTTAGAAAAACCTGTAATACTTACGATTTGAAGTTATAAAACCAAGCCGCCTGAAGTTAAACGACGAATAGGCAAATAATAACAAAAATAACTAACAAAGAGGAGCAATACTAATAATAACAGCAGTAATTAACAAAGAACACATTTCTACATTCCTTTGTTATTTTAATTTTAATTGCCCTTATGTTGCTAGTTAGCTCAGAAGTTAATGTACAAGACTCGTTGATTACCTTAGTGGTGGCTATGGGAATGCCAATGCAACTTTGCCCCAAGCTTGTCTCGTATACACCTTTAATTCTGAAAATAAATCTGCAACCACACTAGCAGTAAGAGCCAAGGGTGTTCACATTAACGTAATATACTATATGCGTTTGTTTTACATACACATGAATAAAGGAAATACAGAACGATCATCTGTAAATAACATAAGCTGTAAATAATAAATATTAATATTTAGTTTGAATGACTGTTTGCATTTACAGTTTGACATTAACATATGCATAACACATGTTTGGTTTGCAGTGCTACGAGCGAAGAGCTAAAATCTACGCGCAATTACAGTTCGCACAAGATACAATTAACATATTGTCAAGCGTTAACCTTACCACGAATTTTTGCGAAACTATCTTTCATTCACTTCGCCAATTCACTTTAGGCTGGTTTTGCTTTGCGCGTAGACAGTCACAGGTTTTGGGTCTAGGACATTTCGCCGTCGCCATTTCGCCGTCGCCGTTTCGCCGTCGCCGTTTCGCCGTCGCCATTTCGCCGTCTGCCATTTCACCGTCGCCACTTCGCCGCCGACCACTTCGCCGTCGCCGTTTCGCCGTCGACCATTTCGCCGTCAACTTGAAAGCGGAACAAAGACCGTTCTGCCAAATAATTATACTTTATTTTTATACTTTAATGTAATGCAACCTTCACTTTATTTATTTTGACATTAATCTGTTTGCTTATAAACTATCATCTTTGTTAACTTAATAATATAACTGTGCTCCGTTGCCGGAAGAAAATGCATAATAAGTTTAATAATTTCTATTGTACTTAAACAGCAAGTATACAGTAATATTTAAATTGTAAAGTCACATATATACAGGGTAGTTCAAATTTATTTCGGGAAACTTTAGGAATACACAGAACACTTCAAAATAAAGCGGAAAACGTGAATCAACTTATATCGAAAACGTATAATAAGCGAGATGTAAGACGTTGAAGTTGAGTTAAAAAATCTCGTGTGATACACTCACACAACTTCCTTTTACAGTGATCTTATAATTAGCCAAAAATTTTATTTTTAATTTTTAAGCATTTGTTAAAAATTTTCAAAAATTACAAATTCTGCCAAAACGGTGCAAAATAGAGCGTTAGTTGAAGAGCTAAATTTTCTCTAAAAGTTTAAGCTGAATTCAAAAATGTAACAATATAAGGGATGTGGGGGTTCTATTTCAAATAGGAGTTAATTAAAAAAAAACAAAAGAAACTCATTTCAGAAGTATTCAACTGGAAAATCACCTACCTCACATCAATACACAATAAAAATGTAATAAAAATGTAAAGTTTGAAAAAAGAGCAGATCATTAAAATCATCATAACGGCCATACTACCTTAAAGGGAATTTTCTAAACCAAATCAATATAATGACCACCAGTGCATGATAAAAGAATTAGCAAAAAGTAACCAAGTGTGCTCATTACCATCAACAACTAATCAGACGGTTTAATGCATATAAGAAGTGTAACTGTAATAACCTTTAACATCCTCCTAATGGGAAATAAATGTGAATAATATTTTAAAGCTGTTAAAGATTTCGAACATGTATCATTTAAAACATGTAAACCTTTGATTCCATGTTTTGCTTAGATATAGATAAGTGTGAAAAAAGTATTTTTTTAAGTCGGAAATGTAAAATAGTCTACGGCGAAATGACGACGGCGAAATGGCGACGGCGAAACGGCGACGGCGAAACGGCGACGGCGAAATGGCAACGGCGAAACGGCGACGGCGAAACGGCCACGGCGAAATGACGACGGCGAAAAGGCGACGGCGAAACGTCCCATTCCGACAGGTTTTTGCTGACTCACACACTTCGAAACCAGCGTCCAAATTGTGCCTTAAAGGATGACGCAATCATTTGCTCTGCTCGAAGTATGATACGACTTAGCACTTGATATGGATTTGATCCATTACATCGGTCATAAATAGACTTACCTGGTTTTATTTTCGCTGCCAGCGAGACTGAATCTCAGTCCTTTAATGGCTTCGCTGTTTAGATTTGCAGCTTTCACGCTTGGTACGGAAAGCGGAATGATTTCACCGTAAAATCGCTGTACAACTTTTCCGCTGTTAGCTATATGGGTGTTGGAGATACTCACCAAGGGTGTGCAACACTTCCTGGGCTCGGATGGCGCCTTGAAGAACCAAACGTTGGTCGCAACACACAGCTGCTAACTGTCTGATACCACCATTAAACCGCTGATATCTTCAGCTTCCCACAAAACACTGCGACCTGATGTTCTACTGGTTTATTTTTAGTTATATCCGGCGTTCGTTGTTGCTAAGCGTGAGAATTCACGTGGGCGCGATTTCCAATGCAGAATGCGTGCTTAACCTAATTCATACAGTAGACAAGCTACAGCCCAGCTTTATGCTAGCGTGTTTATATCCTGTGTTCCAAAAAAAAAAACTCATTTAGGGTAGGCCTTGGAAAGAAAGATGGAAAATCTAGTCATGTCTTAACTTAAGTCTGTAGGTGAATGTCAGATTGCAATTTGTTTATGAACACATCTGTGACTGTGACAGGTAAAAGTTTACACTGCATTAAGTTTAATTGTATCAAGCAAAAAGGAAAATAAGATGGCATATACACAACAACAACGAGTGTAATAATCGTAACGATCAATAAAAATTGTTTTTGTTAAGTGTTTTGCATATTTTTAAAAAAATAATTTAAGGTCAAGATGTAATTTAGTTCTCTCTGACTTGATAGTTCATTTGCATCAATGGGTATATCTCAAGTTACGACAAACTTGAATTTGGTCATGGCATGCTGCAAATGAGTTTTTTTTTTTTTTTGACACACGATATATTGAAAAGCTCTGGTGAGAGAATTCAGGCCCGTTACGTAAAGGATGATGAAACAAACATTTTGCATATAAACTTTCTTTTAAATCCCTCATTGCCGAGTTACACCTTTCTAAAAAGGGTGGTTATATTAGAACTTTTTAACGGACACGGATTTCATTATTCAAAAATATGTACTACTTGAAAGCCTGATTTATTTTACATTATGATCTACTGCACAGTTATTTAGCAAAATGACTAGCGTCATAATGTATTTTATTGTTTTACACAAAAACTATTAGCTTGGCGAAAAACTTGAAAGAGGTAAAAAGGTTTTTAAATACATTATATGTGTCTATAGTAGGATTCTTCTCCGTTAAAAACTTTAAGAACAACCATGCAAAATGTTTATGTTTAATCGTTCACTATAACCCCCCAAAATTTGTCGGTATCTTTTTGAGGAATCATGTATAATACATGTTAGGAAATTATAGTTACCTTTAAGACTTTAACATAAGCTGCCGATGTCACTACAATTTAGTTTTTTCTATTATGTGGTATATTAAACATACACTTGAGGCGATTCACTTACATGCAGCAATTTTTGACATAAAAAATGGCAAATTATTGTCAAAATTGAAATGTGTAACATACCCTTAAAAGCAATACACCAATTGCAGTTGCCCTTGAAGGGAATTTGCTTTAAATCGTTCTAAAACTGAATGGAATTGTTCGGACTACTAATTAGGATTTTTTTGTAATCATAATTTTATAGTGTTAGCATAAAATAAAATATCAAAAATAAAGGTGTCAGTTTTCTCACTGCCACTATCTATTGCTAAATTCAGAGTAGCTTAATAACAACCTCCTTTCCTTGTAGGTATGAAGATATCAAACCTTCGTTGGCTCATATATCATTAAAGGAACTGTTTAATCAAACACAATTAACATCAACGAAGAAGCTGTAGAAAGTAAGCCTTGTAGCTCTGGAAGAACTGCATCATACAGATCGCAAAACATGAGTAACAATAAGAATTTTGATAAGCCATTTATTAAACAAGAAGACATTGAAGTAAATAATGAAAATTATGAAAATAAAACATTTGAGGAAAATAATATAAATGTTGCTAGTAGTGGAGAGAAACCCTACAGTGACTCTGTCACTGAATGCAGAACCATACAGAAAAGTAGTTTAATTACGCATATGAAGAGTCATACAGAAGAAACACTTTATATTTGCTCTGTTTGTAAATACAGAACTACGCAGAAAACTTATTTAGTTGCACATATGAGGACTCATACAGGAGAAAAGCCATATCGTTGTTCTGTTTGTAAATACAGAACAGTGCGAAAAAATGGTTTAGTCAGACATATGAGGACACATACCGGAGAAAAACCCTACAGTTGCTGTGTTTGTGAATATAGAACATCATTGAAAAGTAATTTAGTTACTCATATGCAAATTCATACAGGAGAAAAGCCTTATAGTTGCTCTATTTGTGAATTCAGAACAGGAACGAAAGGTCATTTAGTGACGCATACGCAGACTCATACAGGAGAAAAGCCATATAGCTGTTCTGTTTGTGAATACAGAGCTGCAGTTAAAAGTAGTTTAGTTAGACATATGAGGATACATACAGGAGAAAAACCTTATAGTAACTCTGTCAGTGATTACAGAAGAGCACAGAAAAACAATTTAGCTGCACGAATGAAGGGTCATACAGGAGAAAACATCTATATTTGCTTCGTTTGTGAATACAGAACAACACAGAAAACTCATTTAGTTACTCATATGAGGACTCATACAGGGGAAAAGCCGCATAGTTGTTCTGTTTGTGAATACAGAACTGCAGCTAAAAGTAGTTTTGTTAGACATATGAGGTCGCATACAGGAGAAACGCCTTATAGTTGTTCTGTTTGTGAATACAAAGCAGCTCAAAAAAGTAATTTAGTTATACATATGAGGAGTCATACAGGAGAAAAACCTTACAGTTGTTGTGTTTGTGACTACAGAACAGCACACAAAAGTAGTTTAGTTACACATATGAAGAGTCATACAGGAGAAAAGCCATATAGTTGTTCTATTTGTGAATTCCGAAATGTACGAAAAAGTAGTTTAGTTAGACATATAAAAACTCATAAGAGTGAGAGTGAGTCTTATGAGTTTTCATATGTGTAACTAATCTATCTAAACATCAGTCCATCATTACTCCAACATACTACAACATATTTATAAATATGCGGTAGCAAGCGTAAGATTTCAAGAGGGAATAATAATCGAGAGAGGTGTTTGTCAGAGAGATACTATCTCACTTAAACTCTTTAAGGCACTTTTAGAGTATGAGTTGAAGAAAATCAAAATAAAACGATATAAGGATAAATTTAAATGGAAAAAAACCATGATGACATTGTGCTGATCTCACGACGAGGTAATCGATATGCTTCGCTTCACAGGTAAGATCACAGATATCATAGCAACTATATAGCTGTTGGGTTTGTGGATTCAATACAGGAATGTCACATGCAAGATATCGCTTAGCAAATGATATCGTGTGTTCCCAAAAAAAAACTCATTTAGGGTATGCCTTGGAAAGAAAGATAGAAAATCTAGTCATGTCTTAACTTAAGTCTGTAGGTGAATGTCAGATTGCATTTTGTTTATGAAAACATCTCTCACTGAGACAGGCAAAAGTTTACACTGCATTAAGTTTACTTGAATCAAGCAAAAAGGAAAATAAGATGGCATGTACAGTGTGTCCCAAATTGGACACTTTTGATAGGAAACATTCATTTCTAGAGGAGATAGTAAAAAACTAACTTACATGTTACGGGCTCGTTTTTTTTTGTGTAAAAATGAATGGCGAAAACTGCACATCGATATCTTGATCTCTTTAAAAGATACAGGGTGATTTTCAATTTGGTGCATTTTCGACTCACCCCCGTAACTTGCTTATTTGTGAATATTTTGTGTTTCTGCAAAAACATTCTTAAGGCACTTTTTTAAAAGGAATCGAATGGTATGCTTAGTATTTTTGTAAAACAAATGGCAGGGAAGGTGTGACATAAACTTTTGGTAAATAAAAATTAAAGTTTATATCACAGCTTCCCCGCCATTTGTTTTATAAAAATACTAAGCATACCATTCGATTCCTTTTAAAAAAGTGCCTTAAGAATGTTTTTGCAGAAACACAAAATATTCACAAATAAGCAAGTTACGGGGGTGAGTCGAAAATGCACCAAATTGAAAATCACCCTGTATCTTTTAAAGAGATCAAGATATCGATGTGCGGTTTTCGCCATTCATTTTTACACAAAAAAAAACGAGCCCGTAACATGTAAGTTAGTTTTTTACTATCTCCTCTAGAAATGAATGTTTCCTATCAAAAGTGTCCAATTTGGGACACACTGTACACAACAACAACGAGTGTAATAATCATAACAGTCAATAAAAACGGTTTTTGTTAAGTGTTTTGCTGCAAATGAATTTTTTTTGGTACTCACGATATTATTTCTAAATACAATTCATTACCGAAATAGTATATTTTGTTAGGAAGTGATAAAGGCTTTTCCCATGCAAGCATGCAGATTTCCTATGTGAGATACAGCCAAACGTGGGTCATGCGAGAACGAGCAAAGCATTTTTTACCCTGTAATGAATGATACTTTTTATTATACCCCTCTGAAAAACGGCAATAGAACACATACAAATTAAGCTATGGCTTGTGTATGAGATTTTTTAAAAACCCTTGTGTTGAATATGTTTATTTCTAAACGTAAATAATTGCTGATGCATGGGAAAATTTTCCAGTGGAGTATATGAGAAAGATAACCTTTCGCAGTGTGTAAATAAACATGATATGCAAGTGCTTTCAGAGAGGTATACTGAAAAGCATTGTACATATGTAAACTAGTAATCTTATACTAAATTTTACGTATAGTGAATTAAGGTGCACAGGGGGTTTTTCATAGCATGTTTAGTAGATTAAATATTAACTTTGTCAATAAAACTGTTTTGCCTTAATTTTGAATTGTTATTTGGTAGGTCGATTACAGTATGGTCTTGCTCACTGTAATACAGTTGTAGTTAAAAATTTTTCATATGTATTCATAATTGAGGAAAAGAAACTCGCCAACAATTTTCAATAAACGTATGACAGGAATTATTGACAACAATTTAATCCATCCTTTTATTTTACTTAGGAAGTTCACAGGACAATCTTACACTGACTTTTTTAAGAAGCTATTTAAACGAGTTGTTAGATAATGTTTCGTTTTCTCTGCTAGCTGATGTGATTTATGGACAATGGTGCAATGCCTCACTTCAGGTAAGTAGCCAGGAACTTCCTAAATCAGCCTTTCTTGGTAAACAGAGAGGTTGTAGATGGCCTTTTTGTGGCCTGCTTGCTCTCCAGACCTAAAACCACCCAATTTTTACTTATGAAGGCACCTACAATCAATCATCTATTTCACCTCTATGGATGATTCTGAAACGCTTCGTCAACAGGTGGATCAAGTTTGTTTGTTTGTTAATGGACAAGATCTAGGCATGCAGAGTACCAGGTACCTTAGACACGGACTGCTGTGGTCGTACGGTCAAAGCTCTATTTATAATTGTGCCGAGACTAAGGAGTTCCAATCCTAGGAAGGAAGATAAATTAAGAAATCCCAGAATTAAAATAGTATCTATAAATACTAATTATGAGAACAATTAATAGAAACCCAAAATAACCTAGAAGAGGAAGACCTATTTAAAGTAGTGTTTATAAAGCATCTACTATAAAAAAATACATATACAGCATTTGCAGAAACCTCTGTTTCACTAAATATGGCAGCACTTATGCAAAAGTCATTTTTTCTTACTATTATGTGTGCGCATCGCTAAATTAAAATGTAAATTATGCCGCGCAAAGTGTTTCCCTGAATTATGCAATTTAGTGCCAAATTTGAGTTATCGCCAGTTGGGGGAAGAACTTTCAAATATATTTTCAGTGAGTTAAATTTTATTGTACAGGGTGGGCCAAAGTAGACACTTTCTTATGGAAACTCATGTTCCTGTCAAAGATAGAAAAATTTTGACCAACATCTCCCGAGCTCAAATTTTATGAAAAAGTTACTGGTGCAAACAGAATTTTGCTATCGTAAACCGTTAGGCCGCTAGGGGGCGTTTTTCAAAATTCGTCGATTTCTTTAAATCCTTCTAGCTTTTTTGGTTTTAGTAATAATTGATTTCTGTAAAAACTTTCTCATAGCAGTTTTTGGTGTAGAATAGGCTGGTGCATTTTGTTTTAATACAGGGTGATTCGTAAATTTGCTGCAACAAAAATTTTCTTATTTCTTATGGAACACCCGGTATATTTATACATTTTTTTGTAGTCCTTAAAATTCTCTATTCAAAAATATATAACACTATATGTCCAAATTTAGCATGTTACGGTGTGTTTGGCTTTAAGTTAAATAAACTAAAAATATCAAGGAGCCATTGCGTCATAGTGCCGCATGACCATTGTTTTAACCAACATTAGCAATACTTATGAGGAAAACAATGTTGGCCGCTGTCAAATTAGTCAAATAGCTTTTGAATTTGAACATAATCTGGTTTTTTGTCCGTGTCTATTTAAATTTCCACCTTCCAACAAGATGGTGCACCGCCTCATAATTGAAGAGTTACAACTAATTACTTAAAAGTGCAGTTTGGTGAAGAGTGGATAGGGAACCAAGGACCAATCGCTTGGCCAGTGAAGTCCCCCATATGACACCCCTAAACTGCTATTTTTGGGGAAAAATTAAAGATTTGACATATATAGACAACCGATTACATCAAGAGAATTGCAAGAGGAAGCAGTGCAAAATGCATTTGCTACAATTTCTAACATTGAGCTAAGAAATGCTGCAAATGCTGTCAAACAACGGTGCCGCTTGTGTATTAATCAGAACGGTGCCCAGTTTGAACATATGTTATAAAAGGACATATCGTTGCGTGGTAATATGTTTTATTAATTTTGTTATTTGTTCTAAATGTTTGTAACCCTATATGCTTTTTGTTTTTTCTTATTTAGTTAGCGCCAACTTTGTTTTACTCATAAATATTGCTAATGTTGGTTTAAAACAATGGTCATGTGGCGCTATGACACAATGGCTACTTGATATTTTTAGTTTATTTAACTTAAAGCCAAATATACCGTAAAATGCTAACTTTAGACATATAGTATTATATATTTTTGAAAAGAGAATTTTAAGGACTACAAAAAAATGTATAAATATACCGGGTGTTCCATAAGAAATAAGAAAATTTTTGTTGCAGCAAATTTACGAATCACCCTGTATTAAAACAAAATTCACCAGCCTATTCTACACCAAAAACTGCTATGAGAAAGTTTTTACAGAAATCAATTATTACTAAAAACAAAAAAGCTAGAAGGGTTTAAAGAAATCGACGAATTTTGAAAAACGCCCCCTAGCGGCCTAACGGTTTACGATAGCAAAATTCTGTTTGCACCAGTAACTTTTTCATAAAATTTGAGCTCGGGAGACGTTGGTCAAAATTTTTCTATCTCTGACAGGAACATGAGTTTCCATAAGAAAGCGTCTACTTTGGCCCACCCTGTACAGTCGTGTTCAAATAAATCTGGGACAATGTTTTTTTCATATGTAAATTGAGTTAAGAATTGTAGAATATCTTCATGGGATACCTTCTATCAGAAAGAGTTACATTAAACTTTGACAGGTAAATAAAATATGTAACTCTTTCTGGTAGCAACAAATTCATGGAGGTATTCTTCAGTTCTCAACTTAAGCTACATATGAAAAAACCATTGTCCCAGATTTATTTGCACACGACTGTACTGTGTCTCGAACATCCACTTATTAGTCTTGAACAATATTATTCTTATTGTTAGGTATGTAGAGCTACAGTCTGCAGTATAATAACATAGTTAATGTTGGTCATAAAGCGGAATCATCTGCGAGTCACAGTGGTCGAAAGAAATCGAACTTTTATGAAGATCATTTATTGCGTGAAGAGATAGTTTGTAAAATTCTTGACTACAAAAGAAGAGGGAACATTTTAATGTAAATGGCTTGTTACGTTTTACTAAAGAAAATTGAGATTATACTGGGTTGCTTTCATTATTAGATAGAATTTTAAAGTTAATGGGCTACAGATACATATACAGTGCGTAATTTTTATCTCTGAACATGCAAATTACGTGCATGTAAAACTCCTATGGACTGCCAGTCACAATTTGACCACCTTTGCTGAAAACCCTTTCAGATGGCACACTGGTAGCTTGGGTACAAGATATTTTTCAGCTAGAATGGAAAGTCGTGGATATGAGATCGAATGTTTGAAAATCCCCAACGAGCTTTGATTTATATCCATTAATAAATAAACACGAAGCGCGGTGAAATAAGACCACGAAAAACAAGTAAGTAAGAACAATATTCATTAAGTGACCTTAAATACAAGTGTTTTTTTAACGAAACGTGAGCGTCGGCAAACGTATCGAGACGCGAAACAGTGCGGTTGAACGTCGGATGGGCGGCGATAAACATTATCGAAGCGCAAATCCTTATCACGTAAAAAGCCGGGTAATAGCAGAGAAAATAGGTGTGCAATAAAAGAAACGCCTGTTAAGCGCGGAACATTAAAGCGAAAATACTAGAAATCCAACCTAAATTTAAAACCGATAAGAGGGAACAATTTGCGACGGGTTGACCGGAGTTGACCTCTTTACGCGGTGATTGCAGATCAGCTGACACGCGCAACGTGGTATATTCGCCTCGCCGGTGCCGGTCGCTTTCAAAGAGATACAACGGGAAGAAAGCAACATGCCAGAAAACAAGGAAATTACGCTAGGCGATATCATGAACAAATTAATACAGGTAGAAGGGAAAATAGACGAGACCAATAAAAACATGAACCAACAAACAGAGAAAATAAAGAAGTTAGAGGAGACTATAAATTACCAGGAAATGAAAATCGAAAAATTAGAAAATGAATTAAGAAAAAAGAATTTAATAATCTTCGGAATCGCGGAGGACACAAAAGAGGACCTAGCAACCCTGAAGGAGAAAGTTATGGAAGTAATAAGGAAGGATATGGAGGTACAGATGGGAGAAAATGAGATAGATTTTATCAATAGAATTGGTGAAAGAAAAGAAAACGTAAACAGACCAGTAAAGATGGGGATTACAACAATTCTAAGAAAGTGGGAGATTATGCAAAATACAAAGAAATTGGCAGGAACAAAAATAGGAATAAGCGATGACCTCGACAAGAAGACAAGAGAAAGGAAGAAACAACTAATTCCATACATGATGGATGCTAGGAGAAAGGGACTACGAGCAGTGATTAGGAAGAACAAGCTACTGATAAATGAAGAAGAATGGACCTTAGAAGACATTGAAAAAGAAGCTAAGAAAACAAAGGAATCCATACCGAACAAGGAAACGGAGGATCCAAAGAAAAGAAGCAGGTCCACAGATGAAGAAGAACCAAGTCCCTCCAGGGGAGCAATACCTAAAAAGAAAAACTGGGCACAAACCATCCTAGTGCCCTTCAATAAAGAGAGTAAAGTCCCAGAAGAGGAAGATTTAAACATAACACTTAGGAACTTCACGAGGACTGGCAGACACCAACAAACTCCAAAAAACTACTAACAGAAATAAAAGCCTGGACTGAACCAAAGATGACGGAAAGCAATGATAGAGGACATGCAAAAGAAAAAAAATACAGCAAGAAGAAAAAAGCAAAAAATTGGAGAATAGGGACCTGGAACATCAGATCAATGTTAGTAGCAGGGAAAATGCACGAAATAGCAAGAGAAATGAAAAGATATCAAATGGAAATACTGGCATTGCAGGAAATAAGATGGAAAGGAGAAGGGAGGATAGATAACGAGCACTTTATACTCTACTACGCCGGAGAGGAGAAACAAGGCAGAAATGGAACGGCTTTCATGGTAAACAAAAAGCTCAAAGACCGAGTAATGGATTTCAAAACAATTAATGGAAGAATATCAAAGATAAGAATAAACAACAAGCAGGCAAACATAACAGTAATAAATTGCTACGCCCCCACGGAAGAAGCAGAAGAGGAAGATAAGCAGATATTTTACGAAACGCTAGAAGAGACATGTGGAGAAGTACCGACAAACGATATCCTGTTGATAGTGGGTGACTTTAACGCAAAAGTTGGTAAGGAAGAATATAATCAAGAAATAGCAGGACAAGAAACCATCCACCAACACACAAACAATAACGGGAGAAGAATATGCAACCTAGCCACAATGACCAACACATACATCATCAGCACAAAATTTAAACATAGACGGGAACACAAAATAACGTGGATGATACCAGGCAGGACAGACGGGAACCAAATTGATCACGTCATGATCTCAAAAAAATGGACAAGGATTGTACATGACATAAGATCCTACCGAGGAGCCAACGCCGACACGGACCACCTTCTAGTGATGATGAAAATTAAACTAAAAATAATAAAAACCACAAAAAACAAAACAATGAAGAGAAAATGGAACATAAAGGATCTCGAAAGGGAAGAAACAAAAAAAGAATACGCCCAGGTCATAACTAGTGGACTAGAAACTCACAAAAAAGAAGACGATATTAATACAGAATGGACAAATATAAAAAACAGCATACTAACAGCTGCAGAAAAACTAGTCGGAAAGAGTAGAAGCCAAAGAAGTAAAGGATGGTTCGACCAGGAATGCCAAATTATTAGTGAGAAGAAAAAAGAAGCAAGGAAAAAGTGGATAGGGTCAAAAGGAGAACAAGAACTTGACGAATATAATCAAATAAGAAAAGAAGCCACAAAACTCTATAAGAAAAAGAAAACAAATTGGATTACAGAAGAAATGCAAGCACTAGAAACATCAAATAGGAACAACTCGAAACTCTACGAACACATTAAACAACAAATAAAATCCCACAAAACAATACCTACAATAGAAAAAAAACAATGGGAAAAATACTTCACAAAAATATACAAAAGAAATGCAGAAGAAAAAGAAACCCAAGAAGTGAAAACCGACGATAGTGACCAAGAAGTACAAGCACCTACATATGAAGAAGTTACAGAAATAGTTAAACAACTGAAGAAAAAGAAAACAGCAGGACCCGATGAAATAAATAATGAATTGATACAACAAGGAGGGGAAGACCTATTCAAGAGACTGTACAACTTAGTTGTAATGATATGGAATGAGGAAAACATGCCGATGGAGTGGAGGAAAGGGCAAATAATACCGATCCACAAAAAGGGAAACACAGTAGAATGCAGTAACTACAGACCAATAATGCTGTTAAATACGGCATACAAACTACTAACAACACTAATAAGAAATAGAATAACAATCTACACAGAAGACAAACTTGGACAATACCAACAAGGATTCAGGAAGGGACGGTCAACCATTGACGCGGTTCACACACTAACACAGATTATAGAAAAGGCATATGAATTCAATATAGATTTACACATACTATTAGTGGACTTCCAACAAGCATTTGACTCGATAACCAGGGCACAATTAATAGAGGAAATGGAAAATATGAAGATCCCAGCAAAACTAATAAGATTGACAAAAATGACAATGAACGAATCAACAGCAACGATAACAACAAAAGACGGAGACTCAGAAGAGATTAAAATTGAAAGGGGAGTGAGACAAGGAGACGGACTATCGACGGCATTATTTAATATAACTCTAGATGGGACCATCAAGAAAATCGGACCTGAAAAGGTAATCACGCACAGCTCAACACAAATTATAGGTTATGCTGACGATTTAGCACTAATCGCGAGAGACAAACGCAGCTTAGAACAGACATTACTAGCCCTAGTAAGAGAAGCAGAACCCAAAGGACTCAGAATTAATCAAGAAAAAACAAAATACCTGCTTAGTTCAAGGAAAACAATCAAACCAACAGAGATAAAAATGGGGACATACACATTTCAGAGAGTGGAATATTTTAAATACCTAGGCGTGATGATAGACGGGAAAAACCAAAGAAGAATAGAAATAAATGAAAGGATCAAGATGGGAAACAGAGCATACTGGAAGTATCAAAGACTGCTAAAAGACAGAAACCTTAGTAAGGACACCAAAATAAGGATATACAAAGCGGCAATCCGACCAGTAATAAGTTACGGAGCGGAAACAATGTGCCTGACGAACCAAGACGAAGAGCGACTAAGAGTAATAGAAAGGAAGATAATGAGGAAAATCTTAGGACCAAAAAAGACCCCGGAAGGAGAACTCAGACCACTTATGAACCACGAAATAAATCACTTAAACAAGAACGAAGACATAGTCCGATTTATAAAAGCCCAGAGAATAAGATGGTTTGGCCACATTCAACGTAGAAGTGAGAACTCAGTCATAAAGAAGATAACTAATTGGAAACCCGAAGCCACCAGACACAGAGGAAGACCTAAACTTAGATGGGAAGACCAAGTTATAAAAGACATACACAAGATGAAAATAGTGGACTGGAGAAGAAAGACTAAGGACCGGAAGGAATGGAATAAAATATCAAATACAGCAAAAACAAACAATAACCTATAAATGGTGAAAGAATGAAACTAGAACATGCGGACCAATCCACCGCGGAAACCGGATTAGAAGAGCTCAACCCCGAGCGGCTTATACTCCGAATAGGAGTGAAAGGCCTATATAATAAATAAATATCTTCATGTCTAATTTTTTAATAAAAATTTCATAGACTGTCACTTGATTGACCTGGCTGTGTAAGTACAACTTATATGTTTAGCACTCAATGAGGGATTTTCACATGTTCCATTTACCATTACATGTGCGTTGCTAAGATAATATCACTTACAAAGTCAGTAGTAGAAAAAACTATCCATCAAAATACCATGATGCAATGTAAGAAACTTTATTAGAAAACCATGATCTTGTCTCCCTTATAGTATTCGAAAGGGCAAATCACATATCTTTATCATTATTGAGCCACTCTTATCATTTACTAGGTTTGTTTCAACTGTGTCTTTTATGTAAAATTTGATGTAGGTATTGATGGGGCCACAATTATATATAACAGCAATGAGATACGAGTAGGCTTGACGCTCACTTTAACTATAATATATGTCAACTAATTGTGCCTGCTAGAATAATTTTGTTGTATGGTCATCTCTTTCTTACTCAAGCATTCTATTTTGTTGTTCATGTTATCTTATTGCTGTTATATACAATTATGTCCCCATCCGTATATTAGTTCACTGGAAACAAGAAAAACATCATAATTTTAATGTGGGCAAAGTACACCATCCAGTGCAGGTAAAAAACGAAAAACTTGAGGTGGTAAATGCACCTCTCAATTATATAATATCCAAATTTTAGAAATTTTTTGTTGAAAAATATCTAATTAAAATAACACAAGGTGTCTCAAAATAGTACCGACAAACTTCGCATGGTTATAGGTGATGTGACATATTTCTACGTTCCATTGTTATTTTCATTTTAATTGCCCTTATGTTGCTAGTTAGCTCAGAAGTAAATGTACAAGACCCATTGATTACCTTAGTGGTGGCTATGGGATGCCAACGCAACTTTGCCCCGAGCTTGTCTCGTATTCACTAGGGTGGTTCTACGTTATACTTGGTGGAGAAAACTTTTTCGAATTTTTTTGGTCGCACCCCCTAAAGTCGTTCTAATGCCGAAAAATCAAACCTATAAAAAAATTGAGCTCAATTGAATAATATTAACACCTGCCACCGAACCTCGGAAGTTTCCAAATTGCAGATTTTAACTTAATTCACTTATTATCAATTAATATCTCGCGAACAGTAAGTCGTATCGAAATTTTGATAATGGCATAAATAAAAGGAAATTGAATTTTCTACAAATTTAATTATGTGCAATTTCTTCGTAAACTTGTTGGAATTTCAAAAAATATGAGTTAAGTATTAGAAAAAGGTAAAAATTCGTAAAAAATTGCTTTTTTATATTAATAATTAAAAATATAATGGAATTAAGCAAATATATTTATTTACAAATTAAATAAAACGAACAATATTAAATAATTACTGAAGTTACATAAATTTAAAGAATCATATTTACAAACTTAAGAATAAAACAAATATAGCAAGTTACCTATATGGAAAATAATGAAATACATATCACAATAGTTACTTTTTTTGTTACTAAAGAAGCTTTACTGGAATCCGGATATTGACGCCTATAATCACTAGCAACTTGTAGCAAGTACCGATTTTGGTCCTTTTTTTTTGGTAACTATATCCTTCGATCAGTTTAATACTTCTTTCCGAAATATCATTTGTGACGTGAAGTAAACAATTACATAGACTTACTTAAATTTTTCATCTCTTCGTAAAAGCTCGTTTTCTTCTTGTATCTTCTCTTTCCAGTCGTTATTCAGTTCTCCTCTCTTATTGATGTAACCTGATATCAACACCAAGCATACTATCTGGTCGCCCTTGTTGTCTTCGAAGAATCAAAAACTGTTTATCTTCTTCTACATCTATTAATTCTAGAGCGTTCGCATGTGCAATATCGAACAGGTGTCAAATTTTTCAACAAATTATTGTTCCTTCCTTTTTTGAGACAGTCCTTTTATTTCCTTGTTTTAGCATAATCCTCCATTCGGAGTGTAATGATTCCAGCTTTTGTACAGAATGATGTTTTTCCTTAGCCGGAATCCGTGCTTTTTACCAAAACACTACTTCTTGAATAATTAATTTTACACTTTCACGTAAATTCAATTTAACTAACGCATATTGAAAAAAGTACTTGTAAAACTTATTTGTTTGACAGCAACTTACTACCAATAATTTAATGTGCATCATTTCCTATTAAAAGTATTTAGTCTTGTTCACGAAGAACCTTTGATCTTGAGGTCATTTTATGCTTTAAAATTTTAAAATACGCACTAGTTCAAAGTATTTAAACACGCAGCACAAGTAATACCGTTCTTCTTTCGCAATGCTTTCAACTAGAGTAACAGAACAAGGGTTCCAGATTTCAGTAAACGAGTGGCGTCCTAGCATGTCATTTGTTTTTCGGATCTCTCTTTATGGTTGAGTGGTCCGGAAAATAAAGGACATGCTAGCGACGCCACTACAGTAAACCACCCCGGATGGTATACCCTCCCTGTAAACATTTGGTTTGTATTGACAAACAAAGAAACTGTGTTTGGCAGTTCGACTCTGTTTTCTTTAAATACGTGATTCTAAAAATATTTCAATATGCTTAACCCTCCAGTACCCGTTCAAAATTGTAAGACATCAGTACCCGCACCGGTCTCGCAGACCGACACCCTCTGCCACCTCCATAAAAATAATGAGATATCTTATGGCATTAGTTTCTTGTTCACTAACGTCTTCATAATCAGATATTTCATGTTCAGTGTCAGTGTTCATTTCCCTAGTTTTCAATAAATTATCTTCGTCAGACGATGGCAGATCATCATAAAACGCGTTATCGACATCCTCCTCCGCTATTATATCTCGCATCGTCTGTTCTAGTCGCGCCTGTTCTTTCTCATAAAATCTGCCATGACTATAATAACGTTTTAGTATAACAGTGTTACTAAAAATGCAGAAAATACTTCCTTCTTCTCACATTAGTCGAATATCAAAGGTAAAAATAAAAACAACTCGGGTACCCGCTTCGGTCTCTGAAACCGAAATTATAAATAACTTTTAAACCACTGCATGCACGAACTCAAAACTGCATACGGATCTTCAATGGCAATATATAGGAAGGTAGTAAAATGGGCGGTAAACTAACGCTAGAACATTAGGTAATATACTGCATCATGTGTTTGCTCGGTCCCACAGACCGTAAACGGGTACTGAAGGGTTAAAATAGATAAAAAAAAATTATTATTGAATTTCAAACATTTATATATCATAAGATCTATTTACTTGTATTATCAAAATTAGCCTAAAATTGAATAATGGATTGCAATTTACTTCAAAATTGTAATACTTCTAGGTTTTCAAATTAATAATAGAAAGAAAAAAATTTCGGATTACTTTTTCTAATACCTTACGCATTTTTTTAACATCCAGTAAGTTTGCGGAGAAATTGCATATAACTAAAATTGTATAAAATAGAATATCCTTTTTTTATGTTATTATCAAAATTTCGATAACACTTCCGGTTTGTCAGATGTTAATTGATAACAAGTGAATTCAATTAAAATCTGCAATTCGAAACTTCCGAGGCTCGGTGGCTCGTGTTAATATTGTTCGATTGGGCTCAAAATTTTTATGGGTTAATTGTTTTGGCATTGGAACGACTTTAGGGGGTGCGACTAACAAAATTTCGAGGTTGCAAAATTAGAACCACCCTAGTATACACCTTTATTTCTGAAAATAAATCTCCAACCACACTAGCAATAAAAGCCAAGGGTGCTCATATGAACGTAATATACTATATGCGTTTGTTTTACATACACATGAATAAAGGAAATACAGAACGATCATCTGTAAATAACATAAGCCGTAAATAATAAATATTAATATTTAGTTTGAATGACTGTTCGCATTTACAGTTTGACATTAACATATGCATAACACATGTTTGGTTTGCAGTGCTATGAGCAAAGAGCTAAAAGCTACGCGCAATTACAGTTCGCACAAGATACAATTAACAAATTGTCAAGCGTTAACCTTACCACGAATTTTCGCAAAACTATCTTTCATGCATTTCGCCAATGCATTTTACGCTGGTTTTACTTCGTGCGTAGACGGTCACAGGGGTTTGCTGACTCACACACTTCGAAACCAGCGTCCAAATTGTGCATTAAAAGATGACCCAATCATTTGCTCTGCTCGAAGTATGATGCGACTTAGCACTTGATGATGGATTTGATCAAATACATCGGTCATAAATAGACTAACCTGGTTTTACCTTTTCTGCCAGCAAAACCGTGGATCTCAGTTTTTTGGTCAAACTCATATTTTTTGTGTAAAAGAATAAACTACATTATGATGTACTGCACAGTTATTCATTTATTAATACAGTAGACAAGTTACAGATCGGCTTTATGCTAGCGTGTTATATCTAGAAAAGCTCTGGTGAGACAATTCAGGCCCATTACATAAAGGAAGATGAAACAAACATTTTGCATATAAACTCTCTTTTAAATCCCTTCTCGCCGAGTTATACCTTTTTTAAAAAAGGTGGTTATATTAGAACTTTTTAACGGACAAGGATTTTATTATGCAAAAATATGTACTACTCGACAGCCTGATTTATTTTACATTATGATCTACTGCACAGTTATTCAGCAAAATGATTAGCGTCATAATGTATTTTATTGTTTTACACAAAAACTATTAGCTTGGCAAAAAACTTGAAAGAGTTAGAAAGGTTTTTTTTACAACCATGCAAAATGTTTATAATCCGTTCACGACCTTTTTGGGACAGAGATGGCTATGATTTTTTCTTTTCATGTTGGACTAACTGATTCGGTGATGTAGCAGATGCAACTTTTTTTTTCTGTCAGTGTCAGTTCGACATTTTCTTGCCACCACATTGCCAGATTTATTATTTTAATATTCATATGAAAATAAATGATTTATCAAGTGTGTAAAAATAATTTTAATTTCCGTCAAAGGAAAAGTCAAAATGCCGAAATTAATTTTGCTACAACAAAACATGTCGATTAAGCGATGCTATTTCCAATTCAAAAAGGACAGGTCAGATTTTAAAGAACACGAGTTGATGTCGAGACTAGAGACTATATTTGCTGTAGGTACGTTAAAATGATGCACTATTTTTACATACTTGTAATAACGTAATGTTAAATCCATGGTTCAAAGAAGGTCAATAGAGATGAAAATAGAATAGTACGCAAGTATAAGAAGGATAAACTGATAACCCGAACTCATTGGTAATGCGCAATGGTGTATAGCTTTAATGGTTTGTGTAATGGCCGATTTCAGCAGAATAGCTGGCCGCAGATGACTCAGTATTTTGTTGTTTTTGAATTAATTTGTGCTGTTGTGAATTTGGTTGTTGTGCTTTGCATAGTGGTTACGAAAAAAAATACAAATTGCAAAAATGTATTACTATATTTGTAAAATACAAAACCCAGAAGTTATTCATCACATAAAGTAATTTGCGCCGCTTACGACGTTCAAATTTACCGCGCTCCTGCGCGCAAGCTCTTATTACCAATTGTATATCTGTCCTTGTCAATCTTCTTTGAAGCACCTGCCATGCCGTATGCTCGTTCCAGTCTTATATGTTCGAAGGTCCACGAGTTAATAATGTCGAGATTCGAGAATATATTTGCTGCAAGTTAAAATAATGCATTATGGTTATTATAATTTGATTTTTCTTCTAGGTGAGCCGAAACACTTTAGAAGCGGTTATAAAAACAAAGAGTGAAAATTTACAAACAGCATTCTCTGGCAAACGCAACAAAACTGATGTTTTTACAAATTTCATGTTCCGAAAAGACCTGCAACGACTAATTTGGCAATACAATGAAAAAAACGAATATTTTACTTTGGACAAGCTTTTGGCTGATTCGCGAGAACAATTGGAATTTAAAGGGGGGCGTACAACGTTATACAAAATTATAAATTCAATGGGTTACAAACACAGGGAGGTAAACGGTCGCAAAATTTTATGTGAACAAAAGCATGTTGTTTCAGAAAAAATTACTTTTTTGAGAAAATTTTTACAACTTCGAAATTCTAGTGAAAATTTAACATTCGTGTATCTTGACGAAACCTGGATCTACCAAAATGGTTCGTCAATCCGTCGCTGGATACACGAATCAGATTTAAAAAGTAATCCTATCAAAATTAAAAGTGAAGGATCAAGATTTACAGTTTTACATGCGGGATGTCATTTAGGGTTTGTAGAAGGGTGTGGCTTCTTACTAAATTCAGAAAATAACGATAGAGATTATCATAAGACAATGGACGGGAAACTTTTTCAAAATTGGGTGGTTAAACAACTTATTCCTGCTTTGGCTAGTTTGAAACAAAAATGTGTGGTGGTTATGGTCAATGCACCCTATCATTCAGTGCAGTTGAACAAACCACCCACATTTTCTAGTAGAAGGGGCCAAATGCAAGAATGGTTGCGTAATCACAGTATTGAATTCGATCAAAAATTTACGAAGAAACAACTTTGGAATTTAATAAAACCTTTTCGGACTAACGGACTTGAAATGTTTGAGCATGATATTGGGACAATAAGGAGGTTTTACAAAAATGCCACGCTTTATATGTGAATGGGACAGCAGGGCAGGAAGTCAACATTGGATTGTAAAAGAATGGCCTAGGAGGACAAATTAATTCCAGGATGCAAATATATACTGCGTCCCACCTGTGAATCCTGAAAAAGTTCTTTTACCACCGTTGCACATAAAATTGGGTTTGATGAAGCAGTCTGTAAAAGGTTTAGATAGGAACGGTGAATGTTTTCAATATCTCGCTTCTAAATTCCCACATTTATCAGACGCAAATATTAAGGAAGGTATTTTTGTGATATACGGCGTTTACTTAAAGATGAGACATTTGACGAAATCATGACTACAGTTGAAAAAGAGGCATGGTTTTCGTTCAAAAATGTGTTACACATTTTTTTAGAGAATCATATGGACCCTAATTATGTCGAAATTGTTGACAATATTCTGGAAAAGTTTCAAGCTGTAGGTTGCAATTAGAGTTTGAAAGTTCTTTTCCTGCACTCTCACCTTGACTATTTTTCAGAAAATATTGGTGACGAAAGCGAGGAGCAAGAGGAGAGGTTCCACCAAGATCTAAAAGACATGGAAAAACGGTGGAATGTAAGCATGATGGCGGATTACTGCTGGTGCCTCAAAAGAGACTGTGGACCTGATATTCAGCGAAACAAAAAGGCAACAAAGCGTTCATTTAAAGGAAAAATAACGCCATTCTATTAAATTTGTTATAATAGCATAAAGAATTAAAGATTTTTCTATTTGCTTTTCTTTATTGTATCTTTTAATATAACGTCGTAGTGTCATAATGCAAGTTTGGAAAAGCATATAATTGTCATTATTTGTTTTTACGATTGTAAGAAAATGTGATGTGATAGAGAAAAACTGCTTTCCATTTTGAAATTAGTACAACAAACTTCTTTTAGCCACGTTAATTTCGGTCAAACCCCAGTAAAAAAAATCTTTTTGTAGACCTGTGTAATTTACTACCTACCTACTTACTACTATTTTAGTGTTGAAATGTTATGTGGCAGATGTGAAAATCAACATGAAGTAACATCAGCAAGCCATCCATTTCAGAAGCTATTTACATTTTTCACATGTTAATTTTTATAAGACCAATATTGCTCAATTGCTGTACTAAATTTATTTGGCATCAACTTGTGGCGTCTTTAACCTTCCACACCAGCAAGCAAGCAAGCATGTAAAATAAAGTGGCATATTCATAGCATGTATACAAATCTTATCCAAATTGAAATAAACATTAATATTGAATGCTTTCCTTATGCATTCGTTCTCATTTTCGTTTCTGTCGTCAATTGTCAAATCATTTCAATTTTTCATCCTTAATTTAAACAGAGATCCGGCAACAATGTACCTATTAAAAAAAGATAACCTTAAACTGAAAACAACCTAACCTAACACAAAAAGTGTCAATTTCCATTAGGGAGTTTAGTTGCCACATAGGTACTGCCAACAAAATTACTAGATGGTCATAGCCTCACCTGACCCAAAAAGATCGTGAACGGATTATATGTTTCATCGTTTGCTATAACCCCCGGAAATTTGTCAGTATCTTTTTGAGGAATCCTGTGTAATACATGTCAGGAAATTATAGTTACCTTTGAGACTTGAAAATATGCTGCCGATGTCACCACAATTTAGTTTTTTCTATGATGTGGTATATTAAACATACACTTGAGCGATTCACTTACATGCAGCAATTTCTGACATCAAAAATGGCAAGTAATTGTCAAAATGGAAATGTGTAACACACTCTTAAAAGCAATACACCAGTTGCAGTTGCCCTTGAATGGAATCGTTCGGACTACTAATTTAGATTTTTTGTAATCATAATTTTATAGTATAGCATAAAATAAGATATCAAAAATAAAGAGTTCGGGTTTCTCACTACCACTATCTATTGCTAAATTCAGAGTAGCTTAATAACAACCTCATTTCGTTGTAGGTATGAAGATATCAAACTTTCCTTGGCTCATATATCATTAAAGGAACTGTTTAATCAAACACGATGAACATCAAAGAAGAAGCTGTAGAAACTAAGCCTTGTAGCTCCGGAAGAACTGCATTGTACAGATTGCAAAACATGAGTAACAATAAGAATTTTGATAAGCCATTTATTAAACAAGAAGACATCGAATTAAATGATGAAAATGATAAAAACAAAACATTTGAGGAAAATAATATAAATGTTGCTAGTAGTGGAGAGAAACCCTACAGTCACTCTGCCAGTGAATACAGAACCATACAGAAAAGTAGTTTAGTTACGCATATGAAGAGTCATACAGAAGAAATGCTTTATATTTGCTCTGTTTGTAAATACAGAACTACGCAGAAAACTTATTTAGTTGCACGTATGAGGACTCATACAGGAGAAAAGCCATATCGTTCTGTTTGTGAATACAGAACTGCAGCTAAAAGTAGTTTTGTTAGACATATGAGGTCGCATACAGGAGAAACGCCTTATAGTTGCTCTGTTTGTGAATACAAAGCAGCTCAAAGAAGTAATTTAATTATACATATTAGGAGTCATACAGGAGAAAAACCTTACAGTTGTTGTGTTTGTGACTACAGAACAGCACACAAAAGTAGTTTAGTTACACATATGAAGAGTCATACAGCAGAAAAGCCATACAGTTGTTCTGTTTGTGAATACCGGAATGTACGAAAAAGTAGTTTAGTTAGACATATAAAAACTCATAAGAGTGAGAGTGAGTCTTATGAGTTTTAATATGTCTAACTAATGTAACTAATCATCAGTCGACCATTACTTCAGCATACTACAACATATTTATAAACATGTAATAGCAACCGTAAGACTTCAAGAGGGAATAAATCAGTTTATAAACGAGAGCGGTGTTCGTCAAGGAGATACTATCCCACCTAAACTCTTTACGGCACTTTTAGAGTATATGTTTAAGAAAATCAAAATAGACGATATAAGGATAAATGTAAATGGAGAAAAACCAAACCACTTATGTTTTGTTGATGACATTGTGCTGATCTCACGACGAGGTAACCGAGATGCTCTCGAGGGTGTCGTTTGCTTCGTTTCACAGGTAAGATCACAAATATAGCAACCATATAGCTGCTGGGTATGTGGATTCAATACAGGAATGTCACATCCAAGATATCGCTTAGCAAATGATATTAGTTCTAAATACAATTCATTACTGAAATAGTATATTTCGTTAGGAAGTGATAAAGGCTTTTCCCATGCATGCGTGACGATTTCCTATGTGAGGTACCGCCAAACGTGGGAGGTCATGCGAGAACGAGAAAAGCATTCTTACCATGTAATGAACGATACTTTTTATTTGAACGATACTTTTTATTATACCCCTCTGAAAATCGGCAATAGAACACATACAAATTAAGGTATGGCTTGTGTATGAGATTTTTTAGAAATCCTTGTGTTGAATATTTATTCCTAACGTAAATAATTGCTGATGCATGGAAAAATTTTCCGGTGCAGTATATGAGAAAAATTACCTTTTGCAGTGCATAAATAAACATGATATGCAAGTGCTTTCAGAGAGGTATACTGAAAAGCATTTTCCATATGTAAACTAGTAATCTTATATTAAATTTTACGTATAGTGAATTAAGGTGTACAGGGGAGTTTTCATAGCATGTTTAGTAAATTTTAAATATTAACTTTGTCAATAAAGCTGTTTTGCATTAATTTTGAATTGTTGTTTGATAGGTCGATTACAATATGGTCTTGCTCACTGTAATGTAGTTGTAGTTAAAAAATTGTCATAATATGTATTCATCATTGAGGAAAAGAAAATCGCCAACAATTTTCAATAAACGTATGGGCAGGAATTTTTGGCAACCATTTAATCCATCCTTTTATTTTACCTAGGAAGTTCACAGGACAAGCTTACACTAACTTTTTACGAATTCATTTAAACGAGTTGTGATGTTTCGTTTTCTCTCTGCCATCGAATGTGATTTATGTACAATGGTGCAATTCCTCACATCAGGTAAGTAGCCAGGAACTTCTTAAATCAGCATTTCGTGGTAAGCAGACCTCAAGCCACCCAATTTTTACTTATGAAGGCATCTACAATCTATAGATGATACTGAAACGCTTCATCGTTTGTTTGTTTGTTAATGGACAAGGTCTAGGAATGCCTGCTGTGATTATATGGTCAAAGTCCTACTTTGAATTTTACCGAGGCTAAGGAGTTTCAACTCTAGCAAGGGATTTTTTACATGCTAAGGAAGATAAATTAAGAAATCCCAGAATTAACATAGTATCTATAAATACTAAATATGAGAACAATGAAGTAGAGCAATTAATAAAATCCCAAAATAACCTAGAAGAGGAAGACCTATTTAAAGTAGTGTTTATAAAGCATCTACAATAAAAAACTGTATACTTACAGCATTTCCAGAAACCTGTTTCACTAAATATGGCAGCACTTATGCAAAAGTCATTTTTGATGTTAAAGTTTAAACATAAATTATGTCGCTTAAAGTAAGGAATTTACGTAATCAAAAGTTGAGAGACGCCTTAATTAATTATTTTTATGAATTACGCAATTTAGCGCCAAATTTGTGTTAGCGCCAGTTAGAGGAAAAACAAATATATTTCAGTGAGTTACATTATATTGTACTTTGTCTTAAACATGGACTTACTAGTCTTGAACAATATTACTCTGTTAGGTATATAGAGCTACAGTCCGCAGTATAATAAACATTTTAATGCTTAGTCATCATCGTCGATCATCTGCGAGTCACAGTGGTTGAAAAAAAAAATTAACTTTTAAAAAGATAAGATTTTGCGTGAAGAGATAACGCAAAATTCTTGACTACAAACAAAAGCGGAACATTTTAATTTAAATGGCTTGTTACTACGTTTTGATAATATATAATATATAAATTTGAGACGCGCTACCGGAAGGTCGGGCGTATCACATCGGAGTTCTAAATAGATTCTACAAGCGTAAGTGGAAGTTTAGAGAACGGGAAAGTGATTTAACAGTGAGCTAAAACAGGTGCAAGTCAGTGCAGTGGGAAAATAAAGTGGTCCTAGTTACGTAAAAGAGTAATAACACCGACGAAAAGCGGCGATAATCCGGGCGCGGATAAACATAAAGGCCTATTCAGACTGGCGGTAGCGGCGTGCAGGTTACAAGTCGATAATAAGTTTTTTTTTAAATTTTTACAAGTAGTTCAGAGAGTTCCGATGAAGAGTGGCCGATTTGTCTGAAAATTCAGTCTGCCATTACTCTTAATTCTAAACAACTTTTCTTAATACTTTTTTTGTTACCTCTTCTAATAAAGGTAGTTTACTCATGGATTTTTTTTAAATTGATTCTAAACACACCCTGTATATTAATTAATTTGATTGACTTTCTCAAAATCTTGGTTTGAGAACAAGCAGGAACGATTCCTAGAATATTAACATCTAACTCGAAAATGTTTTGTCATTTACATCCGTCTCCGGCAAATTCCTCGAATGCAATTGCTCGAAATCAATTGCTCGAAAATCAAATTGCTCGAATGTAACTTTTCTCGAAATACAAGTTCCTCGAACCGCAATTTCTCGAAAATGTTTTGCTCGAATTTATGTGGTCTTAACATCTGGACATTTAGTTCGGCATTAAAGAGGGAGCAGAGTTTGAACGAATTATGGGTAGAACTATATGTCAGCGGTCAACAACACCCCATGAGTCGAAGAATAAATCGTGATAGTGTACAAAGACTTTTGAGATTAGTGAATAATTATGGACATGACAGAAATATATATGATTATGTCCGTGGAATAGCACATAACATATATTAAAAACATAATATTTGATTTTTATAATTTGTAACTTAATCACATACCTATACGTATTTTTTATTAGTAAAGGTTATAATTTATAATTTGTGTTTTTTTTATATATCAACTGATTCGAGAAATTGCTGTTCGAGAAACTTGCAATTCGAGCAAAGTCACATTCGAACAATTGACTTTCGAGCAACTGATTCCGAGCAATTCGTTTTCTAGCAATTGCATTCGAGCAATTTACCTAGAACCATTTACATCTTATGTGAACCCAATCCGCGGACACACTGTATGTTATAAAGTAAAAACAATTACAAATATTGAACTCAAAATAATCACTTATAATACCATGAGTAGTCAAAGTTATGTCGAAAATCGTACGACACTCATTAATGACCAATAGAAAAATTAGTTCACGAGCCGTAACCAAGACAATAAAAAAGATTCTTGGAAATTTGTTGTAGGTAGATCAGCCTAACTTTGAGGGCTTGTATCGTTACGATTTTCTTACCGAATCTGCATTCGAGCATTAATTCATATCCGGAAATTATTTTTCGTGCATTCAACAACGTCCTAATTTGCCCTCGCGTCCCGCTCGGGCAAATTAATACGACGTTGTTGGACCGCACTCAAAAAAATTTCCGGAAAGAATTGATGCTCTTATGAGATTATATGTGACTATTTTTGCGGTGGTGTCACGAATGTCCATTGCGCTTTGATACGATTAGGACGAGTGCGCTAGCACGAGTCCTAATCCCAAGCGCAATGGACATGAGTAGCGATACCACCGCAAAAATAATCTACTAAGAATGGTATGCGAGCGACTATTTAATGAACCAAACTACTTTTTTTTTCAAATTAGTTTTCAGTAAATCTAGTAACAAACTACACAATTTCTATAGTAACGGAACACTAATATTGACTTTTTCTAATAAAAATAGCATTTTTTAAAAATAGTCAAGGGTAATACCACAACAGGTGAACATTTTTTGAGAATTTTTTTCGTTCACATGCAAATTATTCTGTTTAAATTTCGCGAAACCAAAACTGCGTTAAAAATTCCGCGAGACCGCAGGTCGAGTGGAATTTGAGCAGTTTTTGTTGAGAGAAATTTGCAAAAATTTGAATGTTAAAGAAAAAAATTCTCTTAAAAAATTTTACCTTGAGTGGTATTTGGAAAGATTATTCAACAATATGGGTATATGACATTTACCGTGTTCGACAGCACGCATTTTTAACGTTTTCCATTATTAATTCAATACTGAAGCATCTAACACGATTATTTTTTAGTTTTTAGAACGACGCCGATTTGAAAACTTCAGTTTGACGTTTTGGCGAAATGTCAGTCAAAGGCTACTCACTAAATTGAAATCATTGAAACCATTCGGGCTCGCGTGAAAACACTGCGACATTAGGGCCGGTTGCAGAAAGCAATGTTAAGTCTGGTGTTAGCTAACATCGCGTCAAAGTGAACAAAATCGCATCAAATTTTGTTTACTAATGTATTAGTTACCATAAGCATTTGAGATTTGATTCGTTTTTGTTCACTTTGACGCGATGTTAGCTAACACCAGACTTAACATTGCTTTCTGCAACCGGCCCTAGGTATTTTCAAGGACAGTCAATTTTGATTGGCCGTTTCTGACAAATTGAACCATTTTCATTGGTTCCTTCATTATAGTGTTGAATAATCAATGGTAATACCACAAGCAGTGGATATATTTTTGACAAATATTTTGTCGTTTCCATGTAAATTATTGCGTTTAAATTTCACGATACAAAATCACATCAAAAATGTCACGAGCTGAAGGCGAGTGACATTTAAATGTGATTTTGTTGAGTGAAATTTGCAATAATTTCTATGGAAATGGCAAAATATTTAAAAAAAATATATCCACTTCGAGTGGCATTTGGGACGACTATTTAACAATATTAATACATAACGATTAACTTTATTGAAAAATAATCCAACAATTAATATAATTATTCATTCTCAATTAAATTCAGCGGAATACTTCCAAAACACAGCATTTTAAAATTTTTAAACAAGCCACACAGTTTGTTAGGGTTTAGTGTTACGTAACCTAGCGATATCACTAAGGACAGAACATCGTTGCTAAGCAATACTTCGCAACAAGGCTATTTATTTTTTTAGTACGTACATTGTTTTGTGAATATTTTGCATGGTGCCCAATATTCAGTGATATACTGCTGTTATTGGTTGAAAAAAGCAAATGTCTGCAGTGTGATTGGCTTATATGTTATAGTGTTGAATAGTCACTTGAATACCTTCTAGGAAGATATATCCACTGATATTTTTTTGATTGGTCAAGAAACTTCAGAATTCTGGATTTTCATTGGTCACTTTTGACAGATGACAGGTGAATTCAATAGTCATTTTTATTGGTGAATAAAGAATAACGTAAACACACATAATATTACATATTTTAATTTTTGGTTTAGAAATTAACTATTAATAAATGGTTCAATCGAATTTATTTTTATGCGGGTTTCGTTAGCATTGAAAAGCTAACTTCTTGAGACGTTTAAATGAAGTTTTTAAACAGTTACTTATTTAATGAACTAATTTGGAGAATGAGATTAGATTGTACATATAAAAAAATGCACATTTTTATTCTTATTGTATAAGTTGATTTAATTGGTGAGAATTTAGCACTCACGTTTTTACATTTTAAATTAAATAAATCGTTGAGGAAACAGTTTATTTTTAAATTATGCTATTAGTAATAAATGTTTAATGAAATCGCGTTGCTGAGAATTATTTGAACCAACGAGATTTCATATTTGACAATTCTCAGAACAAATTATTTTCCACACTGTTAAATATTAATTACTAATAGCACAATTTGAAAATAAACTGTTTCGTCAATGATTTATTTAAAGTACTCATTCCGACCCAATTAAATCAATTATACAATCATAAGGATAAAAATATACATTGTTTATCTGTAACATCTAACCTCATTCTCTTATTTTTAGTTGATCAAATAATGTTTAACTGTTTAAAAACCGAATGTAAACGTCTGAAGAAGTTAGTTTTTAAATGCAAACGAAACGCGAGTAAAAATTAATTTGATTGAACAATTTAACTGCATAGTTAATTTCCAAACCCAAAATGTTTGGTTGCTCTTCCATGTTGTAGCACAATAACATCTTCCTGCAACTACGGACGGTACTGAACTGCATATTTTACTCTAAATTATGGTGTTTTTATCTAACCGCGCGGTTTCTTTATAAAAATCTCTCCCCGATCGATCGAAATCGCTCCGTCAGCCTACCGCCCTATCCCCGCCGGCTTGTCGCTACCTCTCCGCTTCCGCTCAGCTTGTTAGTCTGAATCATATTTAAAAACGTACAGAGCGATTGCTGAGCGGTTTCAGGACCGCGCCGCTATCGCCAGTCTGAATCTACCTTAAAGGCGAAAATCACGTGCACGAGACGGTGAAGCGAAGGTCATATCGGAATACGCGCGCGCGGCTGTGTAATAAACAGACCTCATTGGTGCATCCAAATCAGACAAAGCAATTGAACAGGTGAGATATTAAGCGGGCGGTGCGCGGTGCAGCGAGTTTACGGGCCAGTGGCGTAACATATAGACGGAGACGCGAAAAAACAAAATAAACAGTAGAAAATAAATGTCAAGAGAGAAATAGAGCTAGTAGCGTAGGGCCAGGAACAGAATTTTGAAACAAAAGAAAAAGACATGAACAACATAAAGGACCAAGGAACAGGAAGAAGTGTTTCAAACGAACAAGAAAGTACTAAGATCACTACTTCTAAAGAAATTTGAACCAGTAGAGCAGCCGGAAAAGAGCGAAGTAAACATGGAAAATCCCGAAAAACTAATGGAAGGGCTATACAAATAGATATAGGAAGTTAAGACAAATACCGGCAATACAAGCAAGGCCATAAGCAGCATTAATGAGCAGGTTAAAAAATATGGAGAAGAAATAAAGAATACTAAAGGAAGAGGCAATAAAGGAGGAGGTAGAATGGCAGAAAGACAAATGCCAATTAAGAAAGGAAATCGAACAAATGAAGATAAAGGGAGAATACCAGGAAAGAAAAGAAAAGAAAAAGAATATTATCATAAGGGGAAAGAAATTTAGAAAAGAGAACATAACACAAGAAATAAAAGAATTTTTGAATAATGAAATAGGGGGTACATACAGACATAGAGGAAGATTACGAGATGGGAAAGGAGGCAAATATCATAGTGGTAAAATTAGACACCTTCGAGCAAAAAGTTAAGGTACTACAGGAAAAAAGAAGACTAGGGCAACAGGAGATATATATAGAGAGTGATCTTACACAAGAAGAGCAGAAAGTGCAAGCTGCAATAAGAAAGGTAGCTAGAGCAGAGAGGGAGAAGGGAAGAAGACCAGAGTGGGATATAAGAAGTTAGAGGCAAATAACACAAAATACGAATGGTCCGAAAAGGAGAGAGACAGGACGACCAGACCACAAAAAAGTAAGAACACCCACCTAGAACGGAAACAGAAAGACGAACTCGGCAACGAATAGGACGACAAATAAAGGAAAAGAAGAAAGCATAATTAGAATGGACAAAGATAGATTATGTAAGGGCAACGGAAAAGAAAAAGAAAGGTAAAAGACTACAGAAACTACCAAACGGATACTAGATGTACTGGTCAGGAGTCATGTAGGAAGAGCATGCACAAGCAGGGGTAGCGTGTACCATAAAAGAAGAGAAGATGAAATACGTGAAAAGGGAAAAATATATAAGTGAAAGGATATTGACATTAGAAATAAAAGAGGAGGAAGGAAAAGGGGAATACATGATAATAATACCATACGGGCCAAATGAAGATGACAAAAAAGAAGAAAAGGATATGTTTTTCAGTGAACTGCAACAACAAATAGACAACTACAACAATCCAGTCATTGTCATGGGAGATATGAATGGGAGAGTGGGAAATAAGAACGACGGATTCGAATGGTGCTTAGGAAAACAATAAAGAACAAAAATGTACAAGAACAGAATAAGAAAAGAATAATACATTGTGTATCTAGGACGAAAAGCCTAACATTCCCGGACAGCTGTGAATATTGTTGGGCGAGGCGAACGCCGAGCCCAACAACACAGGAATGTTGCTTTTTGTCCAAGATACACATACTATTTTCCGCCGATCGATTATCAATAATTACATTCGAAAAATATTCCAGACTCTAGTGGAACTTTAAAAATCGTACGCCCCCCGGCTACCAAGCTAACACCTGTGGTAGTCGTTAACCCCTAAACAAGGGAACTCTTCCTCACTTTCAACGGGCAAGGCTAGCCACCTAACCGGCCTAAGGGCAAAGAGGGCTCACTGAACCACTTTGTGGTTAAAACAGGCCACTGGCCTATAATAAGAGGAAGAAGAAGAAGAAAAATATTCCCGGCCTAGGACGGGAATATTATTCCTGTACAGTTTTATTGTAAATTACCTAGCAACGGTTGATCTAATGGAATGTTTGAATTTGCTCAACAAAATTTTAGAAATAATGTGTCAATTCCAGTACGATTGGCAAAAAAAAATAATTAAAAGAAAGATACAAAGTTACAGACTAAAAGAACCAAAAATAGCGCAGCAGTTCCAAAAGAGAATGGAGGAAAGTTGAGGTATATGGAAAAGAAGGTGCAATAGAAGAAATGTGTGGAAAACTGAAAAACGCAATTTTAGAAGCAGCTGAAGAAAGTTGCGGAGCCACAAAAATATGAAAAGAATACATTGTCCGTCCGACAGAGTGAGAACAGCAGTAAAAATGAAAAAAGATAAATGGAAAAAGTACTTAAGTTCATGAAAACAAGAAGATTACGAAGAATACAAAATAGGAAGGGGACAGGTGAAGAGAACCATAAAAAACAAAGAACTTGGAGAGACTTCCGCGAAAACAATGGAAAGGGCATATAAAGAAAATCAAAAGTTATTCTACGGTACAATGAGAAATACCAATTTTAAACAATGTCAAAGACGAAAGGGGAGAGAACCTAACAAACAAATAAGAGATAATGGAAAGGCGGAGACAATACTTTAAAGGGTTACTGTAAGGAAAAGACCTAGAAAAAGAAGGAAAGAGAACAATAGTAACAAAGGAAGAGCTAGAACAAGAGCAAAACGAAGAAGGCGACATTACAACAGAAGAATTGAAAGAAGCAATTGCGAAGACTAAAGCAGGAAAAGCATCAGGACATGACCAAATAACAGCAGAAATGCTAAAAGCAACCTTAGAAGAAACAAGGGAGCACATTAGAGACCTTTTCAACAAAGTAATAGGTACAGGACAAGCACCGGAGGACTGGCAGAAGGGAATAATTACATCAATTTTTAAAAAAGGGGACATAAAAGAATGCTAGAATTATAGAGGGGCACACTGCTCAGTACGGTAGCAAAAACATTTGCAAGAATTCTAGAAAAAGATAAGGAGGCAGATAGAAAATACACTAGAGGATAACCAGTATGGGTTCAGGGCAAATAGAGGAGTTCAGGATGCTATCTTTATACTTAGACAGATAAGTGAAAACAATCAGGCAAGCAGGAAAAGTGCATTTATGCTTCATCGATCTAGAAAAAGCGTTCAACAGAGTGAACACGGATGAATATGGAAAATTTTAAAAGAGAGGGGGGTATAGCAAAAAGTGGTGAGGGGCGTACAGAGCCTCTACCAAAGCGCAACAAGCTACGTGAGAACAAGACGTGAAGAACCAATACTGTTTGAAACAACAAAAGGAGTGAGGCATGGATGTAATTTGAGTCCGCTACTTTTCTCCCTAGTGCTGGATGAAGCTATCAAAAAACAAGAAAGGAGGCTGAACACTATGAAATAGGAAACTGGAGAATGGAGAATATAAGGGTTTTAGAGATTTGTCACGCAGATAAACATGAACATAAACATGAAAATCAACAGTAGCAAAACAAAAACCATGGTAATAAGCAAAGGAGAAACAACGCACGAAATAGAGCTGGAAGGGGAAAAGCTAGAACAAGTATGCATATTTAAATATCTAGACTCAGTATTCTCACAGGACGGAAGAATAGACGAAGAAATAAAAGAAAGAAGAAGAGCAGCAGGAAGATTCTATAATAGTATCAAGAACACATTCCTAGGAAATAAAGAAATACCAACTAAAACGAAAGTGCAAATATATAAAAAAGTAGCAGTACCAATAATAATATACGGCTCAGAATCATGAACAACAACGGAAAGCTAACGAAAACAAGCTAAGCAGTACCGAAATGAGATTCCTAAGAAAGACAGAGGGAAATACGATTATGGACAGAGTCAGAAACACAACGTATAGAAAGAAACTGGAAATAAAGCCAATAGAGTCTAAGATAGAAGAGGGACAAATGAGATGGTTTGGACACGTAATGAGGATGGGAGAGGAAAGAACGACAAGAAGAGTATTCGAAGCTAGAACAAAGAAAAAGAGAGGAAGGGGTAGACCGAGAAAAACATGGAATGAAGAGTTAAAGAACGCAGTAGAAAGGAGAGGGATTAGGCGGGAGCAGACAAGACTAATGACGCAAGATAGCAAATGATGGAGAGAGGCATGGAAAAGACACCAACAATCAACACTCAGCCTTACACTCGAAAGGGTAAGTAAGTTTTTGCGTGAAGAGATAGCTCGCAAAATTCTTGACTACAAACCAAGACGGAACGTTTTAATTTAAATGTTACGTTTTGTTAAAGAAAATTTAGATTATACTGGGTCGCGTTCATTATTACATAAAATGTTGAAGTTAATGGGCTACAAATTCGAAGAAAAAAATAACAGGAAATTTTAGTGGAACAGCCCCATATATTACAAAAAATTAAATTTCTGAAAACTTGTTTAAAATATAAAAAGACTTCCCCAATATAAGATGTATTTTTATTGGTGAGACCTGGATTTACAACAAACGGTTCTACTAAATCTTGGACTTGCAACAGTCTTACCAAGAAAGATTTCAAATTGAGGAAACCAGAAAGTGAACACTTTACGGTGCTTCACGCTGGGTCTTCTGATAGTTTCCTGGATGGCTGTAGTTTAACTTTAAAATCCAGAAACAACGACGGAGACCACTTTAAAGCTACGTATAGTCGGCTATTTAAAGGGTGGATACAAAATCGATTAATTCCAGCTGTACCATTTGATGGTTTTAAAAATGTTGTAGACAATGGGTGGTGCAGGAGCTATCGGCGTGAACATCGTGTGGTGCGACTCCGCCCTAGTGATCGAATTTTATAAGTGTTCTTAGTGATTGGGTAAAATATTAACAGCAAGTTTAAAATAGGACTACAGATGGATAATAAAATTAGGCAGCGAACTATACTCAGTGTGAAGTGATTCGTGATTTGACCACTGAATCTGATAAAGCAACAGGTGACAGTTGAAACCGACCTTGAGCGAAGAAGCTAGTGCGCACGAGGCGCGACCGCGCAAAGTTTAAAAAACGTAAACAAACTGAATTACCGAATAAGGATCGTAAAAATGGCAGATCCGGAAGACCAAAAAACGATATCGCAAATGTGATTAATAATACGGGGCTTGGATTCTTTGGAAAAAAAACTTTGTCATATGATTCAAAAGATCTGCAAGAGAGCTGGTGAGCTATAAAAAAGAACTAGTTCATTCTAGTGAGCGAGCAGTTCTGAGCGATTCTCAGAAATGAACCATGTTGCCCATCTCTAGCGCTCCGAACAATACCAGAATTCTTAGCAAGTGAGGTTGCCCCACCACTGCGACTGCGCGGAGTCGAGAGTTCCCCCGCTCTAGCTTTGGCGTCATTGGCCGAACGCTTGCTTGGCCGCCGCTCGAAGGGTATAAAAGAACAATCTGCCAGACCAAATATTTTTCTACCGAACTCTGTAGACTAGGGCTTGCCACGTCTGCTTAACATTCGGGAGGTCGCGAGTTCGATTCCCTTGGCCGCCTTCTTTGATTCAGGTTTTTAGATGGTTTTCCTGAGTCAACAGAGTACCTTCTCTGAGGCGAATGCCAGGGCAGTACTTCTCCACCTTTCCTGGCCTCTCTTCCATTCTCTACCCCTCCTTTCTCTCACCCATCCTATAATTCCCGTTCTTGGCTGAAGAGGAACTCAAGGTTTTTATAGCATGACCCTGAACCTTTACCCTTATTTTACAAATATTCAGTTTCAGCCAGTGTTTCTTATAGCCTGGTCGAAACTTTGCAGTCACAGCCGGTGTTGCTAATAGCCTGGGTACTAAGTGATCCGTCGGTCTTGTGTTATTATAGCCGACGTTCACTGGACGCTGCTCCAACCCATGCGAAATACGTCCACCAGGCCAACTACAGGAGACATCTCGCCCACCCGCGGAGGTTCGCCGTGCCCCTGGCCGACCGATATCAGAAGGAAGCCATGCGCTGTTCGCAGACAAAGGTCGTGGCACCGTAATTCATTAACGTTGTGCGATCATGTAAATATGTGTAAATGAACAATATATGTCAACGAACTCTTTGTTAACACACACATCAACTACAAAACAGTAAACTTATGGTAAAGCAATATTTTATATCATCCCGAAAATAGTATCTATTCAGCATGGTGTAAAATTAATCTACGACGATTGGCGTAAATATATGGGCATTTCCGGGGCCGCGTCAATTTTGGCCGAAGATTTTCAACGAAACTCCCGACCAAGGCCATCGTCGGGCTCTGAAACCTCTAAATTCATTTAACTAACGCGGCGAGCGTTCACGTTTGTCAGGCTCAGGGTGGCTGTTAACCGCCCCAGAATCATTTCGGCTGTCGCTTTATCAAACCCAAAATCTCGAGAATCCCGGGACCCACGAGCTGCAGCGAAATTATTTAATTGTGGTCTGTTTATAGCCATTCGAATATCAGGACAGGAGGGACCGTCAGTATCCGTCACTGGAGAACTCCATTCTTCACCCCTGTGATCCGGCCTCACCGCAGAGGCCCCAGGAAGAAATTTACTTTGTTTATTATTTTTTGTAAATAATTTTAAAACATATTTTAATTTGGAAATCTAGTTAAACAAAATTTTAAAAAACCTGTATAAATTTGACTCGGCTCTCTCTCGTACTTCAGCTGTTGACAAGCTTGGATCTGAGCTACGCGTGAGAAGTAATTTAAAATGTAAGGTAATCTTGCACTTAAAACAAAATTTTATAAAATTACGAAGCGTTACAGAGTATGATGTCATACTTTAATATGCAGAAATAGAAAAGTCCTTGAAAAGTATCCTTTCCAAATTGGTGACGTAAGTAGCTTTACCAGAATTTTTCACAGCAACTATAGTTTTAGCGCGTGTTTTGGCTGCCAAACTGCGTAGGGTAGATGTGAAAAGATTGATAAGTTCTAGCAATACCCTAAAAATTGTGTGTCAGTGTAGCTAGAGTCTAAATTCTGAAAATGAAGGTCTCTACATCTACATCAATATGTACCCTTTGTTAAAATGTAAGATCCCCGAGAAGCTATGGCTAAATAAGCGACAGAAAAGAGTCTAAGCCACTTTCAAGGCCAAGCAACAAAGTTGGTTTAAAGATAGATGCCAAGGATACAGAGAGTGATGAATCTGAGGAATTTATGAAAAAATCAAAATGTAAGTTTTTCAGTTTTGTAATGATTGTTAAATATTTTTAAAAGTTTCATTTTTCCACGATGTTTTCATCATAATATTTGCCCCTAGTGCACAGATTTCAATTTCTCACTGCACAATTTGATTTTACCACTGCGCATTTTGTGCCCAACTGCAGGTTCAGTGTTTCCCGACTACTTTGTGTAATTTCTTGTTGCTAAACCTGTTTACAATATGTCTAAATACTCGTACAATCATGATGCAAGAATATTGACTAAACATATTTTCTTTTGTGCGTATAAAATAAAGTTCTCAAAAAGATACCTAAAAAAATCGTAACTGAGGCAACTGATGTGATTCTGGGCCATATTTATGGAAAGCTCTGCAAAACGGCGCTCGCAATCTTGTTATGATTTTGTGAAGAAAATAATAATAATAATAATACAAAATTTATTGTGCAATACAAAAAGCATACACAAAAGGAATGGGTTCAGCCAAGACTGATCTTCCACTCACCCTATACATACAATTACTACTATAGAGAATAGTTTTAAGTTACATCAACAGTTTGAATGAAATATTTTTTTAAATTACTTTTGACAGTTTGAAAATTACCAGTGCTTAAGATGTTAGAAAAATCGTTTAACAATTTTAGTGCCATATAGCTGAATGAACACTCGAATTTAGTAGTTCTGTGCGCAGGTATTTGATATTTACATTTAAATCTTATGTTTATGCTATGTATATCCGATCTTTTACTTAATCTAATGTACAAATATGTCGGTTCGGTATTTGTAACTAAATTATAGATAAACATAACATACTGAACACAGAAGATATTTTGCATTTTCAACAATTTTCTTTGAGTATAATACGGAGTAACATGTTCCCGGTAACTAATATTAAATGAAAATCTTAAACAGCAGTTCTGTAACATTTGCATCTTAAGTTTAAACTTTTTTGTAAGAAAGCTATAGTAAACTGTGCTACAGTAATTAAGATTGCTTAAAATTATACTATTACAAAGCGTCCATTTGACCTCACAAGATAATATTTGCTTAAACTTATATATAGACTTAAACTTAGCATAAGCTGCGCTTAACAATTTGGTAACATGCAATGCAAAAGTCATGTTGCTATCAAAATAAACTGCTCAAGTACAGGTCTAAAGAGTAGCTTCAGCACTGCGAAAACAGGTTGACCTTTCGCCAAAACCAAATAGCGCATGAAGGTGCTCGGGACCTTAGCAACAACTTTGCCCCCTTTCAAAATTTTGATATCTGTAGCCGTTCGAAAGTTACAGGCCATCCAGACAGACACACGGACACACAGACGGACGGACAAAACGTTCGCATAAGTACGCTGAAGCTACTAATAAACACCTAAATTCTTTGCTGCATCTGAAAAATTAATGACTGTACCATTTAACTCAATACTTTTTATACGAAACTGACAGGCGCACTCACGTACACTACTTAAACCTAAACACATGGCAATTGTTTTTGACGCATTTATTTTTAGCCCGTTTGCATTAGACCACTCCATAATATTTTTAAGGTTGATGTTTAAAGCATCAATAGTTTTATTTATTTCATGTGGCATCACGATTTACACATTTGCGTATCGTCTGCGTACATATGTCGAAGACAATCACGAGTTACTACTTCTGGCAGATCTGAAGTGAATATGGTGAACAAGAGAGGTCCAAGAATGCTCCCCTGAGGAACTCCCTTAGCTATGATCATATCTTCTTATCGTTGACCGTGTACCTTGACAGCTTGTGTTCTGTTAGATAAATAACTATCAAACCAGTTTATCACAGTATCGGATAGCCCATAGTAATGCAGTTTTGTCAGCAATAATTTGTAATTTATTACATCAAACGCTTTACTATAATCTAATAGAACTAATATTGTGACTTTGGCTTCATCTATAGCTTGAGCAATGTCGCTAGATATATTCAGTAAAGCTGTAGAAGTACTATAACGACTTCTAAATCCAGATTGGATAGGTGGTAAAATATGTTTACTGGCATATTGCGATAGCTGTTTAAAAACAATCTTTTCCACTACTTTCGACATTGTAGGAAGTATACTTATTGGTCGAAGTTCACTTACACTACACGGATTAGCCACTTTTGGAGTAGGTATTATAGTTGACATTTTCCACACATCAGGTACGACCGACTGTAGGAGAGAACTGTTTATTATATGCGTTAGCGCGTTTTTACAGTAAGGTATGACCAATTTCAATAACTTTAAGTTAATTCCATCCCTTCAGCATTGGACTTCAGATTTTCAACGATACTCAATACTCAGCTTCCGCTACTTGATTGTAATTAAATTTAATATCGCACTTCACATTGTTTTTATAAAACATCACTAAATTGTTATCAACACTGGGCGTACTTAATGAATTGAGAAAATAATTATTGATGGAGTTAGGCTCGGAGAGGTGTAACGGAATAGATGGTTTATTAGTTTTGTGTATGTTGAACTTTCTAAGACTGCTCCACAATTTCTTCGGGTTATCTCTATTATTATTAAGCTCAAACTGAATATAGGCTTTCTTCTCCCTTCTAATAGCTGATGTTAGATAGTTCCTAATATTCTTATAGAATATGTAATCCTTGTCTGTTTTAGTATGGAGAAATTTTTTGTAGGCTTTATCTTTTAAACGTGACATTTCTCTAATAGTAGGGGTGATATAAGGTCGACCAGGTTTTTTCGCTGTTACAGTTTTCAGGGGTGCATGTACATCAAATAGAGAGATGACAGTATTATTCAGAAACAAAAGTTTATCATTTACGTCTTCTAAAGTATATACAAAATCCCAGTTGATTGCAGCAGCATCTCTAGCGAATAAATTAAAATCAAATTGATTAAAGTCCCTATAAGTCAGTTTAAGTGGAATGTTCTTATTTGTTGAGCATTTTATCGTACAGTGGGTAAGTCTCTGGTCGGTCATGTTGAGTAAATCGGCTGTGCCACATTCGCCAACATTTACATTCTTGCTGATACAGATAATATCCAGAAGAGTACATGTCGTATCTGTGACTCTCGTGGGTTCATCTACAATTTGTAACAAATTGTATATTTCCAAAATATTCATAAGGTGCTTACAAAGCCGAGAATCTTTTTTATACATATCAATGTTGAGATCGCCTACTATAACAACTTTATCTACTCCTGAATTTATATGACATAAGGTAGATTCAAGTTCATCCAATGTTGAAATATTGCCGTCTGGAGGTCTGTATATTACGCCGAAGCCGATTTTTTCGCCATCAATTGTAACATTAATCCAGAGCTGTTCCAGTTGAGATTCCAGGAAGCACGAGGTGTCAATCAATTTGCCCTTCAAATCACTACGAACATACCAACAAACTCCTCCACCTCTAGAAGGTCTATCTTGACGAAACATAGAATAATTAGGTAAACCGAATAAATCGTTAGACATGTCAGGAGAAAGCCAAGTTTCAGATAACGCTATAAGTTGAAAGTTGTGTTCATTTACATAATCAGAAAAATCTTCAAAACACGAATTTAGAGATCTGATGTTGATATGGCATATGCGAAATTTATGATCTTTAGTAATTACAGATTCTGGTTTTTTGGCTGAGTATTCTGGATAATGCGAGGAACGCCCCGAATATATTTTATGCATAGATTGTTTTCATCGCTTTCCGTGCGTTGCTGCAGTTCCTTTTTCAAGTTCATCATAAAATTGCGTTGTAGCGGTGTTTGGTCGCTAAATAGTCGGTATCCATTTTTATTGTCGATTTTGTTTTTATTTTTTAGAACCGTCAAAGCATCATTTGGTGTGGAAAAAATTACTTTCACGGGACGCGACTTCCCTTCTTGTAATGCACCTCAGCCTAATCGCATAACACGGGCATCATCAGCATTTATGCCTACAATATTTTTAAAGAGATTTTGTATAACAACTTTATCATCCTGCATTATCACCTGACACCGTCGCCATAAAGGCACATTGTGCGTTAGATTAGTAATTAATAGTAGGTGTTTATATAAGTTGCGATTATTATGGAGTATAAAATGTGTGAACAAGACGGTGCAATCCTTGAGTGTTTTGAGGCCAGTGACAATGACTTTTCCGCAACAATACGAGTTAAAAAAGCTAATGAGATATGTATAGTGCTAAGTGTAATAAGTCGGTGACGAATTCCGGTTTCAAAACTCACACAAACTGGATTGTAAGATATACGTATCCATCATCAAAAATACCGCAAAGTGCACCAATGCCAACGCAAAAAATTTTGATACAGTGAAAGGATGGAAACGAAACGAGAATACGCGGCAAAGATTGCAATGCGACGAATGACTTTTTATTTAAGAAAATTAACAGAGGCACTAGAAAAATTGAGTTTTCTCAGAAGGATACAGCGGAGTTATTATAGTAAGTTATTAGGCATAATAAATTTTGTAGCACATAGTATAGAAACAAACAGGGCCGGCGAAACAGGTTTAGCCCGGGTGGTGGGTAGGAGGAGAGGGGGAACAAAGGAGAGGGGGAAGGGTAATATAATTGCCTGCCAGTGGCTGATATTTTTATAAAATTCGTAATTGTATTAATCAAAACATAAAAACAATAATTATTACAAACAATTATATATAAATAATACACACAAAATAAGCTTTTACGAATTTCGTTTTTTATTTAACGCAAATACACTGGAACGTTTCGAATTTCTCGAAATAAATTCGTCCAATAATTTTTCTATATCTAAAGTATCAGCTATATCTGAGTAAATGTGTAACATTGCTACATGATTCAACTTGTAACATGGTTGTTCGTAAATATTTTAATCTCCGGAGCATTGAAAAACACAAAGCCTTTGGTTGCATGGACCAAATTACACAATAGAGAAAAACCCGGTTGTTAGAGCACCTTAGAGAATGAAGCAGCTGCATGCATTTGTGGTTGTAAACACTCGGATACGTTCGTCAATATTAATTGTGGTGGGGGTTGTTCCCATGTATTGGTGCAAATGAAAGCCGGGCTGCATTCTTGAAGGATAATAGCCTATTCAAGCAGCGAACATAATGCTGTGGGTGCGATAAGAATAGGTAGAGAGAGAAAGCGGAAAGTTGTGTTAAAGCGCATGTCACACAATTCGAACATACGAATGGACTGAAAATGCGCAATAAGAAACTTTTCATCCGAAGAGGAAAGAAATACATCTTTTGTCGTTTTGTCTCTTTCATATTGCATTCACTTCAGAGTCATAATTATCATTCTAGGTTTACATGTTCTGCCCTGCGAGGGTCCGAGTTGATCACTTTGCTTATACATGTACATGCAATAGGAACTTCAAATTTCGGGTGGTGGATCCACTACCCGGAAATTTTTCGAGTGGTGGATGCTCTATAGGTACCCCCACCACGTCTTCCGCCGGCCCTGGAAACAAATGGCACACTGACAAAAATTTTACAAATTGGGTCCTTACGAACTTTTTTCAAGAAGCTGCGTGGCGCAGATGGTTAAGCGCCAGGCTTGCATTAAGCAAGTTCTCGGTTCGAATCCCGCGGGGGTCAGAAGTTTTTCGTAGCCTTGGCGATTGGAATCGGGCTTGGCGAGACCATTCACAGTTGGGCACCAAATTAACTATGCTCTACTCAGAACCACAGACCTAAGAGATAGAGTAACAAGGTCAACACATCACCAAGACACACATCTCACACAATGGTTGCTGCGCAAGCACCAAAGGCGCGCTTCAACTTTGTATCCCTAATGCGGGGCAAGTTGAGCAGTGCACCGCCAGATGGCAGCGCATAAAGCACCAGCCTCTACACCGCAACGTAAATGAGGTTTCAGATAATACATACATACAATACATACGAGCTTTTTCATTTAGTAATTTCCATAGGAAATGCATAGGTATTTGGCACGCTAAAAATTTTTTAAAAAATCTTTAGGGGTAACAGCGATCTTATAAAAGTCATGTTAAGCTTAATTCTGCATTAAAGTTAATATGGATGTAGTTTTGTAACATAATTGGTTCATGCCAAACAAATTAATGAAACTGAGTAATCAGATTGCAAACCCTTGTTAAAATTCGTCCGGAATTATAGAATCAGCTGGAAGTCTACTCCCTAAGGACTCAGTCTGGTAATTTTTTGTAAGTCTAACAATTTCAGCCTTTAAACAAATGCTCGTACTTTTTACACTGATCATTTTAAAACCTACACATCGTGTTAATGTTGCGGATGAATTTAGTTATCTACGATGTCTTCAGAGACATTTTAATGAGAATATGACGCTAGCCACATCAAGAAATTATCATGAGGTAATGCTGAAGAACTGTACAGACTCTACAGACTTCTCTTTAGCCTTAGCTGATGCACAAGTTAACCCAACTGAAGGTCAAATAAAATATTTGAATGACAATTGGCGGTAGTGTAAGGTTTTTTAAGATGTAGGAAGTTACTGACTAATAACCATTACATAAATGCAAAATTTTGGTAGCATAGTTTTTGGTAGGTTGCGTAGGTAAATATTTCGAAAAAATTAACGTTAAGTTTTTCAACTGCAACTCGAAAAATTGTAACTGTTTTATGCAAACAGTTGCGTGCTCCTGTGCTTACATGTGATGACGTATAACAAACTCAAGGTAACGGCTATGTAGAAACTACTTTCTGCTCAGCAATTTTTGTTTAAGACTTTCATTAAGTCTATATTAAAGAGGCTAATTAGAAATAATAACTTAATCCCAGATTATCAATTTGGATTCATGCAACAGCACTCGACAATATATCAAATGCATAGAATAACTGACATCATCAAAAGTGCTCTAGAAGAAAAACAAGTCTGCTATGCAGTCTTTCTAGACGTTGCTCAAGCCATCGACAAACTTTGGCATGAAGGCTGGATATATAAACTAAATAAAATGTTACCAAAACAACATGCTGACAGATAGCTTACAGTCAAACAAGAAGATGAATATTCTCCCCTAAGAGATAAAAGCGGGTGTGCCACAAGGCAGTGTTCTCGGCCCGATCCATCAAGTAACTTCGTCATTTGCATTATTCGATATAAAGATTATATTCCTAATCATTTACAATTCGAAGAAAGTATTTATAATATAGAAATAGATAAGTAAGATGTATTCACAATACAAAATTTATGACTCATCAGGCATTTTGGTTATTGCATAAGATATAAGGGAGAAAAACGGTTTAATGTTAATGGAATATTGTGGAATTTTTCCACTGTTGCTAAAATTTCCATTGATTACATAACTCATCTTTCCATTTCTTTTTTGTACATACAACATAAATATAAAATATAAGCGTTAACATTACACACAATTCAGATGATTTGATATTCTCATACATGGACGAGTCTTGGACCAACCATGTTACACTGAGGTTTTTATTGTTTTTTTTCGTATGTGTCTTCATATGTTGAACTAAGCGACATTTATGAGCTGTTATTCTCGCAACGTCAACACGAATCAAGGTTCTCTCCCCCATGTATCTTCATATGTCGAATTAAAGAACTTTTCCTAGCTGTTTGAAACTCGCAAATTGAACAAGAATATGGTTTCTCTCCTGTATGTATCTTCATATGTTGAACTAAATAACTCTTCTGAGCTGTTTTAAACTCACAAATAGAACATGAATAAGGTTTTTCCCCTGTATGTGTCCTCAGGTGTTGAACTAAACCACTTTGCTCAACTGTTTTATACTCGCAAATTGAACATGAATAAGGTTTTTCAGCTGTATGTATGCTGATATGTCGAACTAAACCACTTTTCTGAGCTGTTTTATACTCGCAAATTGAACATGAATAAGGTTTCTCTCCTGTATGTATTCTTATATGCTGAACTAAATGACATTTTTGAGCTGTTTTATATTCGCAATTTGGACATGAATAAGGTTTTTCTCCAGTATGAATGCACATATGTTGAATTAAATATCTTCTCTGAGCTGTTTTATACCCGCAAATTGAACATGAATAAGGTTTTTCTCCAGTATGTGTCCTCATATGCATCGCTAGGCTCCCCTTGTCTGCTGCTTTATACTTACAAATAAAACAATAAAATTTTTCTCCTGAATGTATCCTTATATGTTTAACTAAATTACTTTTATCAGCTGTTTTATAAATGCAAATTCCGCAAGTGTAACGTCTTTCTCCTGTATGTATCTTCATATGATGAACTAAATGACTTTTCTGAGCTGATTTATAATCGCAAATTGAACATGAATAAGGTTTTTCACCTGTATGTGTTCTCATATGGATAACTAACTTATGGTTTTCTGATGCTTTATATTCGCAAATGGCACATGAATAAGGTCTGTCTCCTGTATGTATCTTCATATGTCGAACTAAAGCACTTTTCACAGCTGATTTGTACTCACAAATTAAACATGAATAAAGTGTCTGTGCTGAATGTGTTCTTACATGGCTAACTAACTCATATTTTGCTACTGGTTTATTTTTGCAAATAGAACACGAACTTTGGTCTTCTGCTTCATTTTCACAGACCATGCAAATAAACTGTTTTTTTGAAGTGCTTCCACTTGTACACGTAGCAAGCAGTTGATCTTTGATATCAACTTCCTCCTGCTTGATATTCAATCCATTATAATCTGTGTTGTCGATAGTGCCTTCCACGATCTCTTGCTGTAAACGTAAGTCTGCTACTACCTTATTTTCTTTAACTTGCATCAGTGGTTCATATAAGGTGGTGGCCATTGCACTACTGAAATTATTATCAGGCAATTCCTGCTTCACGTCCATTGTACTTCTGAAAACAAAACGAGCATGAAAATTAAATTAGGTGTAAGTTACTTCTGTTTATTTACAAATTTCCTATAACTGAGTTCTGATGTGTTTACTTACACTGAATAACATGAACTTCAAAGAAGCAACTTAATGCAGATACGGTCATCAGTAAAAATAATGGATAACTACACAAACCACCATTTTCCAGGCATGGAATTCAAAAGAACTACTCGTATCTAGAGGGTGTCCCAGAACAGGAGATTAATACAGTATTTACATGTTACCGGTAAAGTGTAAAATCAGTCAATCCGCGGATTGCTCATGCAATTTGCAGAATAGCCAAATGAACAGGTAATTCGCAGATTGACGGCTGTTTCAGGTATTTTACAAAGCGACTAGTATATTTTAGGTATTCCGCGGAATACATTGCTGCAGTCGCGGCCACAAAAACGGGACACGTTTTTACCTAATTTTCAAAATGCGAAAACAATTACTGACACTGACAATCCTAATTAATAAATGTCATTCAAAGTCATTATTCAATTCGGAATAATAACTTGATGACATTTGTTAATTATATGTATTAATTATAACTGCCAGCAATTGTTTTCGCATTTTGAGAATTAGGTAAAAAAGGTGTCCCGGTTCTTTTGACCGCGGCTGTACTTAGGCAATTTCAAGACTGACAAAAAGCAGTACGCACTTGACTAGTCAGAACTGTACCATTATAATAAGTAATAGTTATTAAGAAGATGCGAAATACCCAAATAAGAATATGAATTATGAATTCACGCCACAAAGAAGTTTCAGAGATTAAGATGCTTAAATGTAAAGAATATTTACTTTCCTTTAAAGTGAAAGAATACATGTTGTAAATCATAAAGAACAAAAACACACATTTACATAAGTAACAAAAAATACATTGCTGTAAGAAAGAGATTTATGGCAACGACTATTGCATTCTCAGTTTCTTTTTTATGCATTTCTGAGTACAGTTACACTTCATCATTCATTCTTACCATCCATTGCTAGATGACTTTGTCACAGCAGTAGGTAACCTTCACTTTAAGATATTATTACGTATACCCATGATATTTTGGTGATCCGTTCTTCGTCTGTCTAAAGCTGGTATAGGTATAACTGCATTTTCTCCTGGATCAGCATCTTTATACATCATGGACGATGTATGCAGCATTTTAATTGCTTGTATCTTTTTAAAATTATTTTTAGTTAGTTTTGCAGTGTCGACAATTTATGTCATCACTCTCCCCTCTTTTACTACAATAAATTGCACATTGCCTTCATACTTTACAAACGTTTTCACAGCAAGGTGCATGGCAAATAATGCATTATAACTACTTCGTTTTCAGGTAGCGATTCTTCCTTCATTTCCTTCGAGTTATGATCCTGAACAAATTTTGCTGTTGAATGGTAGAAATACAAATGATATATAGCTACAAAATCGTCGATGTTTTAACTACAATTCTACAACGCAAGCGATTCGGTTTGCTATTTATAAACTAGCAGACGAAAACCACTCAACATTTGTCTATCACGCGAAGTCTTGTTTACGTCCGCACGACATCTATAACTTGATAATACACGTTTTTTATATAGCAATGTGTTCTTCTTTCAGCATAAACCAAACGCCAATATTAATATAGAAGAACATTCCTTTTTAATAATAATAATAATAATAAACATATTTATTTCCAGTACTTACACAAAAATTACATAATAAAAAAAAGAAAATGCTAAGTAGGAAAAGTGCGGAAAAGGGGCATAGTTCAGTTGACATGATAATATCAGGTCAACTGGTCTACCATTACACCCCGTGCAGAGTGACAGAATTATTATTAAATATGAATTTTGAATGTAAAAAATGAACTTTAGTAGATCGGTATCAAGTGCAACTCATTGTAGCAAAAAGAGCTGTTTTTTAAAAGAATTTTTTTAAATGATTTTAGACAGCTGAATTATCAAATCCTATAAATTACAAGATTTTTAAAATAAGTTTGTGGTTAATTGTATCAAATGCCTTTGAGAAGTCTAATAGGACGAGAACCAGCAGTTGGTTATTATCAATTTCTCTTAGGCAGTCATCTGTTATGTCTATTAGGGTTGTCTTACAACTATGTTCAGGACGGAAACCAGACTGCGTTTTTGGAAGGATATTATATTTACTAACATGGTCACGAATTTGTCTTTCCAAAATCTTTTCAATTACTTTTAATAAAGTGCATAGGATACTAATAGGTCGAAGGTCTTTGTATTCTGTGGGTGAATTAGTTTTCGGCACAGGAACAGCGTACGCAGTTTTCCATATATTAGGAAAGACGGAATTGATAACACAATAGTTAATAATATGTGTGAAATACGGCAATAGACGAGGGCAGCACAACTGAAGCATTTTTGTATTAATATTATCAGGGCCAGTAGACGTTGTTTTTATAAAAAAGATTATGTTTCCGATTTCAATTTCATTAGTTTCAACAAATTTAAATAGTGCATCAAAATTACATTTGCTGTTATTGAAGTAATCATTCTGGAGGTCATAATTATTTAACAACTGGTTAGGATTATTAGAAGAATTTATTTTAAAAAAACTATTGATAGCATTTACATCCTGCAAAGCGACTGGTAAGTCACGATTTTGCTGTTTAACAATTATATCTGTACCTATAATTCTCAATTCTCTCTCATTTTGTAGCTGACGTTTATTTTCCTGGGGTTTCCAAGAGAATTTATTTCTGAGAGCATTCTTTTCCTTGGGTTATGTTTTCGTGACGTTTTTTCCGGGGGTTATCTTCCCATTCACGTTGTAGCAACTAGCTTAGCAATTAAACATTTCTTGGGATTTTGTTGATGGATATTTTATTAAATTACTGACTGCAAAACATTAATAAAAATTGCAATTTTTGTATATAATTGTTGTTGCTTGTGAAGAATCTGTACTATTTACAGAATTTATAAAAGAAGAAATTATATTTTGATGTCAAACGACTTACTGCGAATTTACTTTTTTATAGAAAACATGCTAAATAAATGCTGCAAACACGTTAAAAATTTGCTGTCAACAATCAATACAATACAATACCTATCTGCAGAATAGAAGCAGTTTCTTGTGCATTACTCGGTTCAATATACATTTAAAAAATCTGGTGTGATACACGTACACAACATCCTTTTACAGTGATCTTATAATTAGCGAAAAATTTGATCTTTAATTTTTAAGCACTTGTCAAAAATTTTAAAAAATTACAAATCCTACAGAAACCGTACAACGTAGAACGTTATTTAAAAAGACAAATTTTCAAGGGTAATACCACAAAAGGTGAAAATTTTTTGAGAATTTTTTCCCTCACATGCAAATTATTGCGTTTAAATTTCTCGAAACTAAAACTGCGTTAAAAATTCCGCGAGACCGCAGGTCGAGTGGAATTTGAGCAGTTTTTGTTGAGAGGAATTTGCAATAATCTGCATGTTGACGAAAAAAGTTCTCCTAAAAAATGTTGCCTTGAGTGGTATTTGGAAAGATTATTCAACAATATGAGTAGATGACTTTTACCGTGTTCGACAGCACACATTTTTAACGTTTTCCACTATTAATTCAATACTGGAGCTTCCAACACGATTATTATGAGTTTTTAGAACGACGCTGATTTGCAAACTTTGACTTTGACGTTTTGGTGAAATGTCAGTCAAAGGCTACTCACTAAATTGAAATCATTAAAACCAATCGGGCTCGCGTGAAAACACTGTGACATTAGGTGTTTTCAATGACAGTCAATTTTGATTGGCCGTTTCTGACAAATTGAACAATTTTCATTGGTTCGTTCATTATAGTGTTGAATAATCAAGGGTAATACCACAAGCAGTGGATATATTTTTGACAAATATTTTGTCGTTTCCATGTAAATTATTGCATTTAAATTTCACGATACAAAATCACATCAAAAATGTCACGAGCCGAAGGCGAGTGACATTTAAATATGATTTTGTTGAGTGAAATTTGCAATAATTTCTATGGAAATGGCAAAATATTTAAAATATATATATCCACTTCGAGTGGTATTTGGGACGACTATTTAACAATATTAATACATAACGATTAAATTTATTGAAAAATAATCCAACAATTAATATAATTATTCATTCTCAATTAAATTCAGCGGAATACTTCCAAAACACAGCATTTTAAAATTTTTAAAACAAGCCACACAGTTTGTTGGGGTTTAGTGTTACGTAACCTAGCGATATCACTAAGGACAGAACATCGTTGCTAAGCGATACTTCGCAACAAGGCTATTTATTTTTTGAGTACGTACATTGTTTAGTGAATATTTTGCATGGTGCCCAATATTCAGTGATATACTGCTGTTATTGGTTAAAAAAAGCAAATGTCTGCAGTGTGATTGGCTTATATGTTATAGTGTTGAATAGTCTCTAAAATTTTAAGCCGAATTCAAAAATGTAATAATATACCGGGTGTTCTATTTAAAATAGGAGTTAATAAAAAACAAAAGAAACTTATTTGACAGGCATTCAACTGGAAAATCACCTATCTTACGGCAATACACATTAAAAATGTAAAGTTTGAAAAAAATCGTTAAAGCCGTTTTTTAAAAAATCGAAAAAACTGAAAAATCACAAGGGTAAACACAATACTTCCGGTTATGCGATTTTCTTCAAAAGCTTGCTGTCGCATCTAGATAGTACACAAAACTTAGGTATATATGAAGTTTCAAGTCATACCTCTTTTCGTTTTTGAGATATTCTGTTCACACACGCACAGACACACAGACTGACAGACACACCAATGAACATGTGTTTTGGTTTCAGGGGACTCAAAACGTGAAGATCGGTTGAAAACTCAATTTCGAATTTTTGGGGTAAATCCAATACTTCCTTTATTGTAAAAACGGGTAGTAAAAAGTGAAGGTCAAGAGTGTAGTTTGAGGGTTAAACAGAAGTCTTTAATTGTGGTATTATTATATTTTCATTGGATTTAGCATTGACACGGAGCAGTTTCTTTGGTTAGCCTTTGTCAAGGATAGTAAATTATAGAAAATAATACACCTGACATACAAAATTGACAAATTATAATATACAAACAAACTGGCATTATTTGAATAACAGGGACTATACCATTCATGAGGTTATAAACCAATACGAATGGGTAATTTTCCACAGTTTCTATGTATTATAACAGTTATTTCAGTAACTGTGGCAATATGGATTATACAAACATTTTTATAACCGGTGCAATGCGAACCTTTGTATAATTGTAGTTATTTAAATCACATATCCTTAAAAAATGTGGCAGATATACTAAAACAATATTAAAATCACAAAAACGATTTAAAAATTTGACAAGTAAACACAAAATTATTAAATTTATGGATATCCTGTTTGCTTTCAACATTGACATTTACTTCAATTATAATAATCCGATATTATTATATTAACTTATATCACAGAGAAAGCCATTTTGCCACTGTGTATAACATTCGAGTTAGTATTTATTCATAATTGAGAAGAATTGAACCCTCAACGTGATTTTGAATTTTTTAAGTCAATATTAATTTTTAATATTGATATTAACCAGATCCTATATCAACTACCACCATGCACCCATACGATTGGTCTTGTAATATTGTTTTGAAACTGACAGGATTTAAAAATAAAAATAAATACTGCATGCACTTGCATGTTGCATTACATTATTCTCTCCAATTTTCCAATTCAAAAGATCTTCAACGAGCTTCTTGTAGAAAAATTGCTAAATATCTACTTAACTCATTCCACTTGTAAAACAATACGTTTAATAATTATTAAATATAAATTTACTTGGTAGCCCAAAGTACACCATAATATAATTTATTTACAATTTAACTCATTCTTGACTATTGTATAACATACAACAGTCTCATTAACTACATGTTCAAACTAATGTTTGATCATGGACAAGACAACTAAAAAACAGTGGCGTACCAGATTTTTCTAAAATAGGGTAACTGAGGTGGCTCCGATACGCGCCACTCGTGAAAATAAATTAAATTTATTTTGACCGAACAACTAACTTTTACTAGAACACCTCTAGCCGTTTTCTAAATTTTTTGTTTATAGGTATTTATGCATTAAGGGAGATATGAATATGTATTTTTCCTGAGGTTGACAAAGTCATGACAAGTCAACCCAAAGTAAAAAACATGAATATCTCAAGTGATGCATACAATATGTTATTTACTAGCGTATTAGTAAAAATAGTATGGCATTTCAAAATTTCACCTGGACATTTAAAATAAGACTACGTAAGTAACATCAAGGATTGTACAAGAGAGTACAAAAGAAAGGGTATCAATCCCAGACGTTGAAGCTGCGAACAGCAATACAGTGATAAATCATAGCAAAGATAAAATTTAAGTAAAGCAATACTTCAAACACCACATAGCGAGTAGTATCGGCTACACAAATAGTAAATATACGGGTGTTTCCAAAATGTTGCGCCAAACTTAACAGGCGACTGCTACAGCTCAAAATAGTTTAAAAAGTGTATATGAACACATGTCCGCAAACTCTTTGTTTCCGCGCTAGGACTCGTTTTCCGCACCAAAAGAAAATGCAGAAGTGCTAGAACAACGGGTTATTCATTCTTGTGTGTCATTCAAAATCGACTGGGAATTATCCAGCGTGTAAGACAGTCGATGATGCATCGTGTGCAGTCTTGTATACAAACAAATGGACAACGAGAAAACGAGTCATAACTTGAAAACAAAGAGTTTGCGGACATGTGTTCATATAAACTATTTTGAGCTGTAGAAGTCGCCTGTAAAGTTTGGCGCACCATTTTTGAAACACCCTGTATAGATCAAACGGTAATACAAACGAATTTCTTACATAACGTAGATTGTAATCATATTACGACTAGCAGTTCACACAACGTTCACACAATCAAACATACGTTAGTCATAAATATGTTTACCTCGATGTTACTTTTGCAAAAACTCTGCCACTGCTTGCGAAATCAAATAATATGTACATTTACGGTTTTGAAAAGGAAACGAGTACCTTCTCGCTTGCAATACGGAAATTGCTGTAATACTGAAATAACTAAAAGTGCTATATCGCGTCCTCCAGCCTGGATTGTAGCAATGGCTCGAAGATTCCCCCAGTAAATCTCTGCAAGATGTAACGTCTTTGATCGACGATGTGCCGCTATCATGGGAATGTGGTCCCTGCTCGCGTTGAACGATAAGGTTCAGCAAACTGCAGGTGTGTGCCTGCGGTAGAGTGAATTCTGAATTTCTTTAGGAATAGCTCAAAATTGGCGGCCTTGCGAGGAGCGCTAATGAATGATAAATACAAAACGCATTAGCGAAAAATCTAGAGCAAACCTAAGCACACATTAAGTTAGCAAAATGTTGCATACCTTCTACACTGAAAACGTCAATAACTTCGATATCTTGCTTCATACGGTTTCCTGACCCTTCAAATCCATATTAAAATGGTTTTATAAGTGACTGAGTTGTCCCCATAAAATAAATAACGTAGCCAAACCGACAAATCCGTAAACCAAAAAATTCCGCCGCGTGCAGAATTACAAAATCAGCTTTGACCTGGGTCTCAAAACACGACCGTTCAAGATGCTTTCTGGTTGCAGAAGAAAGAATTGCGCTGTCAATCACGAATGCTTGCGCAAACGAAGTACGTTCCGATAATGAAAATGCAATCGGCATGCGCTCGGAAATAAAAATAATAATACTTCAACTAACGCGAAAGTAAGCCATAACAGACTATTCAACTCATCCCTTTCATGTTAACTATTAACCAATCATAATTTAGTATTATTGTTATTTGCACCAATTAGTCTAAAATTGTGCAACAATTCCACTAGAGGAATTTTAATGACTATTTTTTTTCTCTTCCTTGAAATTTATTTAACTTCCTGTAAAAATTCAAATGTACACAAACTTTGGTGTGTATTTTGGTTGTTTGTCAAAATAATGCATACTTCATTGAAACAACTCTATAGCTTGCAACTTCATCTAAATTAAATCTAATTACACAACCTACTCAATTTGAAGAGACGGAGTATAATACACTTCCTCTTTTCAAATAGAGTTTGTCATCAAGTATGATATAAGCAACGTCAAATTTGACAAACAATTTATTTCACGTCAACAGATTTTTATTTACAAGGAGGACGTGATATAATTTATTAATTACTAAGAAAATGTCAATTTTGTTCGTTGAACAACATACGATGAGTAGCCAAAGTTATGTCGACTATTTTTGCGGTAGTATCACGAATGTCCATTGCGCTCAGGTACGACTAGGACGAGTGCGCTAGCACGAGTCGTAATCCCAAGGTCAATGAACATAAGTAGTGATACCACCGCAAAATTAATCTGCTTAACTTTAACTAAGAATGGTATTCGAGAGACTATTCAATGAACCAAACTAGTTTTTCAAATTGGTTTTCAGTAAATCTAGCAACGAATTACGCAATGTCTATAGTAACAGAACATCAATATTGACTTTTTCGAATAAAAATAACATTTGTTTAAAATAGTCACTTGAATACCTGCTAGGAATATATATCCGCTGATATTTTTTTGATTGGCCAAGAAACGTCAAAATTCTGGATTTTCATTGGTCACTTTTTGACAGATGACAGGTGAATTGAATAGTCCTTCAAATACCACTTGTAGCCGTTGAATATGAAAATTCCCAGGAAGTTATGAGTAGTTTTTTACTTTCCTTTACAATAATGTCGCACCTGTCGTGGACTAATGGGCCGGACGAAGTCCAACTCCGACGTCGACGACGATGTTGCTTCCGCCAACACCGGCGCAGCTACCGATGGGACTCCACAAGAAATGATGAATTTTATGCGATCAATGAAGACCGATATGCAACTGCTCCGCGAAGCAGTGGATTTTTGCTCTAATAAAATATCGCATTTCGAAGCAAAGCTTATAAAAATAAATGAATACTTTAAAGCAACTGATTTGCTAAAGACAGAAAATACCAAACTAAAACAAGATATTCATGAAATAAACAAAAAAGTTAATACTCTCGAGCAATCGCTTAGATCTAACAACATTGAGATTCAAGACATCCCAGAAAAAAACAACGAAAACCTAATGTCTATCATCAACGAAATCAGCGGATTTCTTAACTTCAAAATTCAAAGTAACCTGATAGATACAGTATTTAGAGTACCTACTCAATCGGAAGGTAAACCTAAAAACATTATTATTAAATTTTTATCAAAGTTGCACAGAGATGGGTTCTTGGAGGCTTCAAAAGTTTCTAGAAAAAAACCGGAAAACCAGAGAGGATTCAAACTTGCTGGACTTTCCGATAGGTTTTTTATAAACGAGCATTTGGCCCCTCAGACAAAATTTCTTTTGAAGCAAGCACGCCAAGCAGCGCAACAAAAACAATACAAATTCGTGTGGGTTCAAAACGGCAACGTACTTGTGCGTCAAGCTGAAAAAACAAAAATAATTCATGTTGCAAACGCAGAAGACCTGTGCAAACTCTAATTTGGGAAACTAAGGTAAGAGTTAGATAGTGTTTAATCTTCGCAATGGCTCTAAACGTTGTTTATCAGAATGTCCAGGGGCTAAGGACAAAATTAAATATTTTTAAACAAAACGCTTCACTAATTTACCCAGACATTCTGTGTATCACGGAGTCATGGTTAAATAATTCAATTATGGACCACGAGATTATAGATCTTAATCAATATACTATCTTCCGAAGAGACCGCGAAAACACTGCGAGAAAAAAATATGATGGTGGTGGTGTGTTTATTGCGGTGAAAAATAAGTTTGGTGCTATTTTGCTGCCAGACTTTCAGAGTAGTGCCTAAGATGTTTGGGTGTCGATAAAATTAAATAATAATAGACTCTTGTTAGTTTGTTGTGTTTATTTGCCTCCTGAAGACACTAATGCGTATACATATTTTTCATCAAAACTAACGGACTTAACATTTAACGAAAATACGTCAGTGTTAATCTGTGGTGATTTTAACTGTTCGACCACTAATTTAAGTGGTTACAAGTTTCAGAAAACAAGTATTTAGATCCATATGACATATATCAAAAATATTCCACTTTACTTCTTAATAGCGATAAGAAACTACTAGATTTAATTTTTTCAAACAAAGATAACGTTTCTGAGCTCAGTCATTGCTCGAATGCTTTTGTACCGGAAAAATGTATTCATCCCTGTATTGAGTTTTTATATCACGTTACGGAATTTAAAAGTCTTCCTTTCAACAATACCACGTATTTCAACTATAAAAAAGGAAATTACATAGCTATAAATCAAAAAATTTCAAGCATTGACTGGGACTCCGAATTTAAAAATAAATCGCTTAACGAATCAGTTGATTGCTTTTATTCACTAATAAACTCTATTGTACAAGAAAATGTTCCAACTTATTCTAAGAACAAATACTTTCCAACTTACTACAGACCAAATACAATTAAATTAGTAAAGCAAAAAAACAAGTTACATAAAAAATGGAAAAAATATAAAAATCCTAATGACTATAATTTATTTAAAATTTTGAGAGTCCAGTCAAAGAGACTCGTTGATTTAGATTTTTAAAACTACATTACATCTGTAGAGAACGATCTGCCCAATAATCCTAATAGATTTTGGAGTTATGTATCTATAAAAAAACAATGTGTTAATAAAATACCAAATGAAATGCATTGGGCAGGTACGATCGCAAAAAGTGGAAAGGAAATTAGTGATTTGTTTCAAGATTATTTCGCAAGTGTTTTTGAGCCTGAAAGATACACTTTTACCCAATGTCTAAATAATCGTTCAATAAGTAATAATGTATCCTTGCAGAGCATTGTTTTTAGTGAGGCTGAAGTCTCGAGTGGGCTTCTAGGCCTTGACACCAAAAAGGGTGCGGGTCCTGACAACCTACCCCCTATATTTTTCAAAAAGACCGCATTTGAAATCTCGAAACCAGTGACACTGTTATATAACCAATCGTTAACTGTTGGGCAATTTCCAGATAGGTGGAAATCGGCCATGCTTGTTCCAATATTTAAAAGTGGGCAAAAAAAGGACGTCAAAAATTATAGGCCAATAAGCAAATTATCTGCGATTGCAAAACTTTTTGAAAAATTAGTTTATAAACACATATTTTATTTAGTCCAAAATACCATAGGACCGGAGCAGTACGGGTTTTATAGAGGCAGATCAATCGAAACTAACATGTTTGTATTTACCGAGTATCTCCACGATCACATAGACCAAAGAATCCAGGTGGATGCCATTTACACCGACTTCAGCAAGGCATTTGATAAAATAAGTCATAATATTCTACTTTCCCGTCTTGCTGAGGTAGGGGTGAATGGAAACCTGCTTAAATGGACGGAATCGTATATAAAAAACAGATCCCAATTCGTCTCAATTCAAGGTCATCTTTCAGACTCTATTACCCCCACTTCAGGCGTCCCACAGGGATCGCGTTTGGGACCGCTGTTCTTTATTATATATTTAAACAAAATTGGGTCATGTTTTCAAAACTGCAGATTTTTGCTTTACGCAGATGACCTAAAAATTTTTAAAACTGTAGAAAGCATTAAGGATTGCCAACTTATTCAAAGTGATCTAGATAGATTAGTCCAATTTTGTAACCTTAATTCCCTGTTATTAAATTTAAGCAAGTGTCAAACTATCACATTCTCAAGAAACTATATTGTTCATACTTTTAACTATAAAATTGGCAATTCCACACTCCCTAAGGTCGATCACGTTCGAGATTTGGGGATTATGATGGACTCTAAATTAATTTTTGGTATGCATATAGAATTGACTGCTACTCGAGCATCGAGAATGTTGGCATACGTAATGCGAAGATGTGCAACATTTTCTAATATCAGATCTATTATTTGCTTGTACAATTCTTTTGTTCTTGGTCGGTTGAGTTTTGGTAGTGTCATTTGGAATCCGAGATATGATGTGTATATAGATAGACTGGAACATATACAAATTAAATTTATTAAATTTATTTCTTTTAAAGCTCGATACAATAATCCTAAAGAGAATCTTATAATGGCTCGAAAGCACTTTAATATATTGTCTCTAACTGTTAGAAGAACTATTACAGATATCTTGTTTTTGTATAAAGTCATTAACCACTTGTATAATAATTCTGAACTGTTATCTCTAATAAGTATAAATGTGCCTAGATTTAATCTTCGTTATAATGAATTATTTAATATTCCATTTAGGAATACCAGTTGTTCACAAAATTCTCCGTTATGCAGAATAACAAAATTTACTAATTTATATTGCGATGTAATTGATATTTTTATTATGTCCCCTGCGACAATAAAGAAAATTATAAGGGATCGCGTTGAATAATACCTGGCTTTTTAAATATTTTATGTATTATGCATATTTTCATTTTTCATATAGGTATGGTAGTTTAATTCGGTAATTTTAATTTACTGTTGTATATTGTATAGTAATAGTTTGTAATTTTGCGGATACTCTTTTGGGCTCCTACCCGTTGTATCCCAATGTTCACCAAATAAATAAATAAATAAATAAATAAAAGGAAGTATTGGATTCACCCCAAAAATTCGAAATTGCGTTTTCAACAGATCTTCACGTTTTAGTGTCTCCTGAACTCAAAAACCATGTTTTTGTTTATTGGTCTGTCTGTGTGTCTGTGTGTTTGTCTGTGACCAGAATATATCAAAAACGAAATCGCGCAACCGGATGTGATTTTTCAGTTTTTTTCGATTTTTTCAAAAACGGTTCTGTCAATTTTTTTCAAACTTTACATTTTTATTACTTTTTTAATGTGTATTGATGTGAGATAGGTGATTTTCTAGTTAAATACTTCTAAAATGGGTTTCTTTTGTTTTTTAAATTTTTTTATTAACTCCTATTTTTTTTAATTTTGGTATCCAGCCAACAGCCGTTAGGCCAATTATAGGCGTCGCTGAACATTATAAATAGAACACAGGGTATATTATTACATTTTTGAATTTAGCTTAAAATTTTAGAGAAAATTTTTCCCTTCAACTAACACTCTATTTTAACCGTTTTTGTAGAATTTATAATTTTATAAAATTTTTGACAAATGCTTAAAAATTAAAAATCAAATTTTTGGCTAATTATAAGATCACTGTAAAAGGAAGTTGTATGAGTGTATCACACCAGATTTTTATAATTGGTATATATGACGAAAATAAACAATATCATGCTAGTAGTACGAGTAAATAAATAATTTTTTCTACTCACTGTATAGAAAGTCGGCTTTTGCGCCGTAGTTTTAGGAAACAAAACTGTCAATTTCCACACAGCGGGAGCCAATATTTATTTGCTCCCGCATTTGTGTTTATGTCACCATGGATATCACACCAAAGCTTTACAAGTTAAACGATGGAATTCAATTTTTATGGAACAGTAAACTCTCGATAAACTTAGCAAGAGTTTGCTTCTGCAAATCAATGCTGATGTTATCGAAAGTTTAATAAATATTTTGCATTCTATTCACATTTATTATTTTAATATTTTGGTTTAAACAAATTTGATCATGACCGGTCTGTTTTTTTTTGTGAAATTATATTTTGTTTGTAAGAAAAAGTTTCAACCTCCTGTCTTCCTATTTACGCGTTAGTAAATATAAAAATGTACTCGTTAATTGAAGAAATATTTAGTTTACATTTTCGATAAAATTATTTTCTACATATCTAAAAAACTCTTCTTGGCCAATTACGTAAGGAGTTATTCCATTCATAACATATGATGTCACACTATAATCGGACAATGTCCACAAAGAAATACATGCGCATCATTACTTTGACTATTTCTTGTATTTGTTATTTTAGTTTAAACTTCACTTTACTTCGTAATGATTCCACTTTAAACAACTTTTAAAATTTTGCATGGCTCCTGAATGAAAACATCTATATCAATAGATTGACGCTTGTTTCTTATACAAATCGAAAAGATAAATAATACTGAAATGTATTTTGAAAAATTGACCTATTTAGAAATTTATAGGTTAGCTGCAGAGATAAGAATATTTATATGGTTTTTACATTCTAGTTGAGTCTCTGTGTGAAAAAGAACGGCTAAAAACACTAATACTTCTGAGCACGTGTATGGTTTATATTTACAAAAGTTGCACTTATCGTTGTTGACTAAAACTAACCTCGTTAATTACACAAATTAAAAATATCTAAGGAACTACTTACCGTAACTCAGCACTGCACCTATTTCGGGAAATAAAATTTATGAACGATAACCGCTTTTAAGAACACAACACATATTTTATTCTTTCTCAAACTTAATTGACGGCAGTGACTGGATGATCACCCCGCACGCACTTGCGTTGGCATTGGCTTGTTTCAATAATTCCATGGCATCACTGATTTTTGTAAAAATGCTAGTTTTATTTTTTTTTAAATGCTAGTTCTATTTTTTGCATTCCTTCGGTTATGGAAAATGAAAAATGGTTAGCAACAGTATGAATAGATGCAGTATTTTTTTCTCTACAAAAAATGTATTTACACTTTAGCTCTAAAATAATTAGGGGAGCCAATAATTGGACATTAAGAATTTAACACGAGATGAAAAAAAATTGACCGGAAGTCGACCTCGGAAAAGAAATCCGATTTCCGGTTTCTATATATTTTTGGAATCTACTCTTCAAGCTGAGTCGAATGATATATATCTCGTCCTCCTAAAATATATCTCCATTTTCTTGCTTCTCAGTTTTTAAAAATTTAAATTTCGTCTAGCAAATTACAGAAAATCGTTTTTATACTTTTTTTTCTCGATAACGGTTGCAGATACGAAAAAACTGCAAGAGAACAAAAATATTTTAAACAAAACAGAAAACTCAATTTCTATTTTAGAATCTAACAGCGGCGCACCGCAAAAAAGTTCAGGGGGAGAAAAGGAAGCATGACCCCTGAAAAAATATCTCCCTGTAGATTCTCACAACCATTTGATATGCTCAATGATGTAAGCCCTGCAGCGTAACCTGTATTCCAAATTTGAGCTAAATATCTCAAAAACTGCAGGAGCTATAAAGGAAAAAGTTAAAAGTTAAAAAAAAATTGACCGGAAGTCGACCTCGGAAAAGAAATCCGATTTCCGGTTTCTATATATTTTTGGAATCTACTCTTCAAGCTGAGTCGAATGATATATATCTCGTCCTCCTAAAATATATCTCCATTTTCTTGCTTCTCAGGTAATAATAACAAGTTAATAACGTTATGCTGATTTGGAAATTAGACAAAATGTCACTACAGAAATCTAGAGTCACTGTAATGATTTACTAAAGCAAATTTTTAAAAATTTCGCGCAATAGAACATGCGTTCGAAGAAACAATCATATATATATCACTGGAGCAATAGTATATTACATACCGAGGTGGAAACTGTTTCATTCCTGTCGAGAGATTAAGTAGTTAAGAGACGCGTAGCGTCGAGGTTAACTTTATCTCGAGACATGAATGAAACTTTTCACCGTGGTATGTATACTATTTTATTCGCAACCACTTTATTCTAAGCAATAATTGGAAAAATTATTATATTATGACACGACAGGTTGTGACGCGCAGGAATGGATGAACGAGATTCCCAGTGTCCCTACCTACACAGCGGTCGGGAATGTACTTCCCGCACTCACTTCCCGCACTCGAGTGCGGAGTAGCGGGCGGAAATGTACGACTTCCCACACTCAAATGAGGTCAGTAATGTTAACATTACATATATGGTTGCGAATAAAGGTTCATTTCCTCCCTTGTGTGGGAGGAAATGAATACCTTTGCTCCCTAGATATATAAATAGCTATTTTATTACCACCTTACAAATTATTAAATGTTTGTACCCTGTACAATACATTGATCTCAAAATACTGTAATAACAAATTACTATTTTTAACAGGAAGTGGGAGAAAGTCATAGATTCTGAAACTGTACTACAAAATACGATAGACGTTTCTCACAATGTATCCGTCGGAATTTCGGATTCTGAAAGAATTATGTCATTTTCTCCTACTAGGTGTGATGACAATGAAACGGTTGTATCTTATTATTTATTTTTCAAATACCACTATTATTTACTGATACAAATCAGTTCGTCGGATAGACAGAAACGCCAGGGTTTAATGCAATACACTCAAATATACAGACCAAGTACCCATAAAATACCAAGATTTATTTTGTTTAACTATATGCAATTTAAATATTAAATAAAATATAATATTTCGTGTAGTTTACAATAAAAGATGATTTTAATCCAGCCAACGGACTAGCGAGCGCCTGCTTAGCTAGGCAACCCACTTTACCTCTCTGGTTCGGATGGCTTCGGAGGTCAACTCGGGAGCGCGAGAGAGCCGTAGTTTGTGGCGTCCTCGAACGGTTAAAGCTGTAAACACAAGAAAAAGGTTATCTGATTTGTTATGAATTGGCAATTTGTTGTTTATTCCGGGATTAATTGCTCAAACTTTATGTGTGGCGGGGGCGGACCTTACTGGTGAGAAGCTGCAAGTGAAATAACAATGAATTTATTTAATTTTCGGGTCAGTTGTAGCCATAGCCTAAATTTCAGCTTACCAATCAAATCTGCTTCAGGGGACTTGTATTTTGATAACAGGGCACTGCAGACGGTTTCAGGAGGTCCGCAAACAGCATTCCTGCAGGTGAGTGAAGCTCTCAACTTTTGCAAGTACTTAATTAGACCTGGGGACGGCTTGATGCAAAAATATAGTCGGTTTACTAGGACTTCGCCAAAAGTGCCCCGCGACAGAGTTAAGGTCTTGAATTCTAGTTGATGTATCGTGCCACCAGGGCCGACAGGCTATTGGAAGTTAGCAAATAGTGCCCCAGCGAGTGAGTCAAGCTCTTAGTTTTATGTAGGGGGAACTTGGTGCATTGCTTTTTAATGAAATAAGCGGGTGATTTTGGGGATCGGTTTCAAGGAGGTAAATGTTTAAATATTTCACAGGCGTCTACTCGACGAGCCACGTTAAGCTATGGACGGGGTCGGTTTCGAGGAGTTTTACCAGAGATCACAGGCGCTTATTCAACGAACCACTTTAATCTCCAACAGGAGTTCGGATTGTTTCTAGGAAATACTGGTCTCAGGAATCAAATGTGTCACGGACAAGTTCAGGATCTGATCCCAGGAGGACCCAGAGCGGAAAGCTGTTTAGAGACGGCGGACGCAAGGGTTTTAACAGCGTGCGTTACCTCGTTTTATACATTACCGGTCCTCCTAATCTGGGCTGGAACTCACGGCAGGGATATGTGAAAAGCCGCCGGTGGGGTACTCGCACAGAGCGACACTTAATTGCGCTATCTTCATCCTCGCGTCTTGGCGATGCATTTACCTGATTGTGGCGATTTTCAGCGACGTCCAAATTCGAACGCATTACAAAGCGTAAAAACACGGATTTCGGCCGGCGCTGACGTCACAACAACAATATTGGATGTGTTTTTGAAATAAAAGACGCTGATGTTAGCGAATGCAATCTGGCACCGCATAGTGAAATCAGTGTGTCTGGGAAAGAATATTTTAATCAATCGATGGATTCTACCAGTTTTCACAGTAGTGTACAAAATACAGATGGAAGTAAGTTTAAAAATAATGAAAGCTCTGATAAAGATTCATATTTTGCAGTCGCTGATGCAATTTCTGACAACCAATGTTTTTCTGGCAATTAACTTGAATATGGCAATGATGATTATATGAACTTACACCGAAGCAATTCTTAAAATGGTGAAGACAGTGTAGACAAGATGGCAATGATAACGAATGTGATATCTAAATTTCTGAAAATGAACAGGGTTCCGGGTCCGACTCCCCTGCTTATGAAACTGACGATGTAGAATTTTATTGTGAGGATTCCAAATTACCACATTTAGTGTTTCTGGCAGACGCATAATTGTTAGGTATAAGATATTTTCTTAACCAATTAAAAAATTTAAAACACGAATGTGATTAGTATATTGACCATAGAAGTAGTTACTTGTTTGCTAATAACCTATTCTTTTTAGGATTTGGATGTTCCTTTTTTAACATGATTCTTTCAAGTGCGAGTTTTGTAACCAAATACAAACTGTTAAATCGGAAAATTCAGACATACCAAATAATACAATAAATTTGGCGGCGGCATTGGGTACTCTGGCAACAGGCATTGGATATTCACAACTCACTGAGTTACTTGCAGCAATGGAAGTTCCAAATGTGTCCAATAAGACATATGCAAACTGTCAGGATAGAATATCATCAGCAATTAACAAAGAAAAAGAAAAACATATGGCAGAAGCAGCCGAAGGAGAAAATAAAACTCGCCCACAAAACCTTTTTCGCTCGCTGACGTCATTTTAATTATTATTTATCAACACGTATTAATAAAAACCATTGTTTCAAATGTACTATCAAGGTTAAAATAACTAATTGCGATCATAAATAAAGTTGTGTATGCACTTCAGATGTAACCAGCGTATTTAACACTTGTATTATAGCCCTCGGTGGTATAACTTTCACGCCGCGGACCAGAAACGCCTGTTTTACACCATTAATACATAAATAACTATTACGTCTTACTAGTACATTATTTGTTATTTATACCTGTGATACAGAACAATCGGAATATTGTGAGAAGGCATTATAATTCATAAAGCCCGATCATCATTGGCGTCAAATTTCCAACCAATCACGTATCTCGATGCGGGACAAATAATGATTGATAATTCAATAAAAGCTTTCTGATCCGTTATTTAGGTTATTAAGACTTAAAATATTATATGAATCACGGACATTACGTGATGTTTATAGACTTAAACAAATCCTCGGGCTTGTAAACTTATCGCCCTCGAACGCCCTTGGTACATAAATAACTATTTTGTAATATTAAGTTTTTGAAAAAATCACAATAATATAATTTCGTCATATTAACACGGTTTTGTTGAAAAACGGTCAACTTTAACGAATTATGTTATTTTAACGCAGTCAATTTTCGAAGTTGTAGACAAACGAAGCCAGGTCAACGTCGTGATTTACATAGATATGTCAAAGGCTTTTGACCGTATAGATCACGGAATATTGCTAAATAAATTAAACTGTCTGGGATTTAGTCATCCACGTATCACTTTTTTTAATTCTTACTTGACCAGCCGGCTGCAATATGTCTCATATGGTGGATATAATTCTCAAATTTTTGTTGCTAAGTGTGGAGTGCCACAGGGGTCTAACCTTGGACGTTTGCTTTTCCTGCTTTTCGTTAACGATGTCGCATATAATATGAACTGTGAATTGCTTATGTTCGCTGACGATATTAAGATTTTTACTTCTATTGCGTTTACTACTGTTTGTTTAACCGTGCATCACAATGTAGATAAATTGTACCAATGGTGCTGTTTAAACAAGTTGCGTTTAAACCACATCTAAATGTAAAGTAATATCATATTCGAGGAAATTTAATCCAATTAATTACAACTATCCCATTAATGGCGACCTCTTACACGCTGTGATATAATTAAGGATCTTGGTGTGGTGTTTGATTCCGTTCTTGGCTGAAGAAGGGACGTAAGGTCCCTGTAGCAGTCCGCCCTCAGTTGGTGGAATTGAAATTACCCTGAACCTTTATCGTTTTACCTGAGCCCGGTTTTGATCACACTATGCTACTGAATGCATTCAATTGTACATCGCTTGAGTCTCGTAGAAAACAAAGTAGCTTAGTATTCTTATACAAATTAATTCATTACTTAATTGATTGTTCTGATTTATTAAGTAAACAACTTATTGTTGTTTCAAGATTATCAGTCTGGAATTTTGATACATTTTATCTTCCAGTGGCTAAAACTAATGTCCTTGTAAAATATCCCATTTATATTATGTGTCATTAGGTATTGTAATCTTGTTAGTGAAAAACTTGATATATTTTGTTGTAGTCTAAAGTAAAAGGTAAAAGCTTAGAATAGCATTTTTTAATTATTAAACGGTTTACTGGCTAAGCACACTAGGGCTGTTCACAGTAGTGATTATTTTAGTTAACTAACTTATGGCCATTTCAATATTTAACTGATCACATGGTTTAGTTACTTGCACTTGTCACGATTTGTTTAGTTCACTTTTAGTCACTGTGTTGGAGCAAGACATCTTGTGGTAGTCTTGGTTTCAATCGCGTGGTTGTCCATTTTTTTTCCCAGATTAAATGATGCTGTTGCGGGGCATTTGTTTAGGTTGTCAAAAATTTCTTGGCTGTGAGTTTAATATGTTCTTCTATGCTTGGGATTTTTAGCTCTTTATGAAGTTGGTTATTTCGAACGTACCAATCGGCATTCGTGGCGATCCTCATCATCTTGTTTTGTAGCGTCTGTATCTTTTTGAGGTTTGTTTTGCTCGTTGTGCCCCAGACTGCGCAAGCATACGTTACAACTGGTCTTATGATACTTTGGTATAGTATTTTGAAGCACTCAGTTTTTAGGCAGCTTTTCTTGTTTAAGATGGGATATAATATGGCCATTCTTGCATAGCCTTTTTGTAATTTTTGATTGACATGCAGACTCCATGTCAGCCGCCTATCGAGTTGCAGACTGAGGTATTTGATGGCTCTGTCCTTTGGATTCCATAGTGTGAGTTGATCATTTATGATGATAGGTTACGGATCATTTCGTCTGCGGAGCGTGAATATTTTTGCCGCACATTTTGAGAGATTAATCTTGATGTTCCAGCGTTGGGTGTTGTGTGAGGATGGCGGTGTCGTCCGCAAACATGGCAGTAGTGGTGTTTTCTGTGGTGGGTATGTCGTGTAGAAACATGTTAAAGAGTACTGACCCTAGCACTGATCCCTGTGGCACGCCCGCTGCAATGTTTTTGTGGTTGATAGTGTGGAATTTCTTTTGACTTTGAAGGTGACATTTGTGACGAAGGAGTGTATTATGTTAGTTAAGTACCTTGGGAAGCCTAATATTCTCATTTTGTAGATTAAGCCTTTCAGCCACACTCTGTCAAGAGCTTAAGCAATATCCAGAAACACTGCCGTGGTATGTTGTTTGCTTTCAAACCCTTTTATAATAATTTCTGACATTCTTAGGAGCTGGTGTGTCGTGGAATGCATTGTTCTGAATCCGAACTGGAAATGTGGCAGTATTTCTTGCTCTTCTATGTAGCTATTTAGTATCGTGAGTATAATTTTCTCGAGTAATTTTGAGATGGTGCATAAAAGACTTATTGGCCTATAGCTGTTCGGATCGTTTTTGTTTTTTCCTGGCTTGAAGAAAATTATTACTTCTGCTATTTTCCATGATGCTGGGAAGTAACAGATACGAATACAGATGTTAAAGATACTTGTTAGATAGGTTAGGGCTTTTGGTGTCAGGTTTTTAAGTAGGACGTTTGGGATTCGATCGTGTCCAGGCGCTTTTTTATTGGGTAGTTTTTTTATGACTTCTTTAATTTCTTGCGGTATGGTTGTGAGAATGTCGTTATAATTTGATGGGGGTGTCTGGGCATCTACCAGTGTTTCTATGTTGATGGTGTTTTGGGTATTGTCAGGAGTGATGTTGGTTGTAAAGACATTTTGCAAGTGTTCGGCCATTAGTTCGCACTTTTCTCTATGTGTGGAGTAGTAAGCATTGTTATATTTGATTGGGGGTATTATGTTTGGCTTTCGTGTGATTTGTTTGGTTACTTTCCATAATGAAGAGCCTTTACTGTCTACACTTGATATAAATATTGATTATATAGGTTGACCCTGTAGTTGTCGATCTCCCATCTCACCTGGTGGGTGAGCTTGTTCAGTTCGGTTTTGTATTGTCGATTTTGCGTGCGTTGCCATAGTCTTCTGTATGTGTTTTTCGTTTTGATAAGCCTCTGAATATATTTTGGGGTGCTAAATTGTTGATATCCTGTGCTTTTGGAAGTTGATTGCTTGGATGATTCGGTGGCGTGCACTATGGCGTCTGTTAGATGCTTTACGCTGTTGTTCACTGTTAGGGTGGTATAGGGCAGATTTTGTGGCCTTATTTTAGCGTCCAAGTGCTGCTTAAATTTATCCCAGTCGATTCTTCCATTTATTAGTCTGGTCTGAGGGGTGTAGCTTTCAGGCTTTTGGTTCAGTGTTATGACTAACTTGATATATTTTGATGTAGACTAAAGCAAATAAAAGATAAAAGCTTAGAACAGCATTTGTGAAGACTAAATAAAATATTTCTCTGTTCTGACTTTATCAACTCTGTAGTCTGTACTGATACTTTAGACTTTTTAAGTTTTGCATGTAACTATTTAGTATATTTTATATGTGTTTGTCCTATAATTGGGTTTGTACCTGTTGGGAAGCATTTACTTAAATAAATAATATCACAAATTTCCATATGTGTTCAAACTTATGGAGAACACTGTAACATTATAATCAACAATCAAACGTGATTAATTCTGTCAAAAAAACGGTTGGCTTTGTAACAGTAGATACTTTGTTTAATCAGGTATATTATAAATGACATAACCGTTCAACTAAAAGAGGAAGAGATGTTAAAAACTAATTTGAAAGGACTCATTCTTTGCTATTATAATGTAATAAACATTAATAAATCGGCCTGACATAATATACAGGGTGTTCCAGATTTCACTTTCCAGGCCTATAACTTTATTTTTAAAAATAACTATAATAAACTCCATATATTCTTAAATGCGAGCAAATTCTCTATGACATTTTTTAGAACATGTAAATTGGATAAAGATGAATCTCTTCATTTAGACAACTATAAAAGAACATTTACAGGATTGTTGTAACAGTAATTGATTAACAAGGCTAGATTAGAGTTTCTAGAAGCCATTTAAATAGATATTAATCAGAATTGAAAACTATTTCTCCTAAAAACCGCCTTGCATAAAAAACGTAAACGTTATGCAAACATACTACTGTTCGGTGGATAATAAAAATCTAAAGAACTAATTAACATTTTATATTATTTTTCCCAATTATAAATGTTTAAAGTCTTCACATAAAAACAGTGAATTTTAATATTAAGTCTTGGTATGTGAAATTTTTAAAAATATTTAAAAAATTGAAAAATTTATTTACAGCTGAAGTTGAAAAAATTGGGGGTTTTCTGGCATTGAGATTGTTCAGTTAGCTCAAAATAACACACTCTAAAAAAATCTCATTGAAATATTACTTAATTTCCGAAAAATAGCACTTTTCGGATTTTGACAATTTCCAACAACTCCATTTTCTAAGTGAAAATGACTCGGTATCTATGATAGGGGCTAAATAGATTTTTAGACAGGCACAAATTATTGACGTAAATTTTTTTTTTTAAACCTAAAATAAAGTGTTTTCCCATATTATGCCGACTTTTTGGGGGACACTGTATAACACTCATATACAGTGTGTCCACGGATTGAGTTCGGATAATATTAAATAACAAAAAAATCGAGTTAGATGTTAATAGTCTAGGAATAGCTCCTACTTGTTCTCAAACCAAGACTTTGAGAAAATCAATAAAATTAATTAATATACCTATATAATTATATAATTTTAGAATCGATTTTTAAAAAATGGGCAAGAGTAAACTACTTTATTAGAACAGATAACAAAAAAGGTATTAAGAAAAGTTGTTTAGAATTAAGAGTAATGGCGGACTTTCAATTTTCAGACAAATCGGCGTACTTTGATTTTTTTTAAATTTTGCAATATAGCTTAATTTGCAGTGATTTTTTTTTTAATTCTTCAGACTTGACATTTTATTCAATATTTTTTACTTCTATAGAACAGGTAGGTCATTTGCACTTGAGCAGAGCATTAAAGCAACGTGTAATTTAATATGGCTACCAGAGACAATGTCTCTGATGGCTACGTTGTTTGCACAAGATTCGTATCGATCTTGTTTGCATCTCAAGTTTAGGTGCATGTTATCGGTGTTTTAATACAGTTATTGATATTATACAATTTCGAAAATTAAACCAAAATATCTATTATTCGGCAATCGTTACTTAGATGATGTACCGGTACTGTATGAGTAAATAATCTCAGAACGTAACTGCGTATTTATGTAACCTAACCTAAAATGTGCAAAATTGCGCGTTTACTGGTCATAAACTTATTAATCGGGTGCACTACATGCATCTAGCAGATTCTGTACAATTTTCAAACCGCTTAGGTGTAGATACTAACCGCTTGTATTTTTGTCCAATATGTATAGTAGGTATGTACCGTTACTATTTGTTAATGTGAATAGAATACTTAAATAAGCAATTGATTAAAAGTATTTGTAATCTGAATATTATCTTATTTCAGAACCACAACAAAACTTCATGTGTAGCATCTGACACAATATAGCGACTATTAGGTGGCTTGTCTACTGCAGATTTATATCACAGAAGGCTTCAGGTAAGCATAAAAATAATTATCACTTGAATATGGGAAAACATTTTTAGTGGTCATAAAAGACTTAACTTCCTCAAAAATGTATCAGAAATGCGCATGAAATTTCATGTTAATAATCTTGTCACTTCCAATGTTCCTTATGAATCAGTTAATTTTAATAGAACTGGTTAATTAAGTACTTAGAATAATGGCCTATCCTATACGCTCAAAACAACCAATAACGTGAGTTTGTTCATTAGTTTCCATGGAGATAATTGAATTCAAGTAATAATTTTGGACTAATGCAATTTCAGCGATTATCCAACTCAAAATAAAGTGACTAATCAAATACTTGCATTTCTATGCAGTCAACTAATACCTGCTTTTATTGTTTTCTTATTTCAGCAATATTTACATCAAAAACTCTTACTGCCAATATTAATGTCAATATACATGACCATCAGATTTGAATTTTAAATAAATTTCGTTTCCGCATCATGTTAATGCCTTAAGTTAAATAAACTTCTTAAACTTGAAAAATAATGTTTTTGGTTTAATTCATCTTTTCGTTGATTGATTTTTGAATACAATTGGTGGCCTGATTGTTTCTTCAATATTTGTCGTTCGGACTTGTAACCGTTATTTTGGGAAAATCTGCACTCGCGTTTCTCTCACGTGGATTTTTGTCACAACAGCTACTTTTACATTATGTTATACTATACATTTAGCTGCTTTTGAAACTTTTCCTTACATTTTAAACACTGTTTTATAAGAAAACTACGAATGTGACGCCAAAACCTTAAGAGTTTTTAACTTCTTTTACTATTAGAATGTATCTCCAGTGGCCACACGTCAGCCGACTAAGAAACACATTAACAAAGTCATAATAAATTTGTATCGATTTTAATTACATAGAATTACCAAACACAATTTTAAACATGGTAGGTAGTGTTGTGCCTTTGACCGGTCAACAACTTTTTGGTCAATTGACCGGTCAATTGACCAGCCAATTGACCGCTCATTTGACAATTTTTTTAATTAACCTTTTTTAATCAATTGTATTGATAGTTCTGTAAGTAAAGCACAACTGAAACTGAAGACTCCAATGCTGAATTTACAATTTGCACAAAACGGTACTTCCCCAAGAAACATTGGTCGCTGTGTGAATCCCCTCGCGAAATATGTAAATCCTTTGCATTTTTACAATTTCAGTAAATGTTTGATTAGTTACAGGCTTACAGCCAATAATAAAGACCTTCTACAAAAAAAACCGTTGATTGATAGTGTAATTTAATATAAGCAATTTTAAGGCTAAAAGAGCATTTGACAGTGAATTTGACCACACAGTTTTTGACCGTGGTCAAATTGACCAGTCAATTGACCGGTCAATTGACCAAGGCACAACACTAATGGTAGGTATTGTGCATACAATCTAAAGTGAATACAGTGTAAGTCTCCACCACAGCAATTAATTATGTCATGTAAATTATGTTGCTATATTTTCTTTGGTTGGTTCAATAAACGGCATTATTCTTATTATTATTATTATACTGATTAGACAAGATATGATGGTGTAAATACAGGGTGTTCGGTAAAGAATGGGACACCGATTAGTCATAGATTCCCTATGGTATAATAAATCGATTAAACCTAATATACTTTAGTACAAAGTCCCTTCAGTAAGAAGTTATACGGCCCTGAAGTTTAATTTTTTATTTTTTTGTTAATTTTCACAAATGTAGAGATATCGTTTTGAATTTTGGTATACATACTTATATTATGTACAGTGAAATCTCCCATAAGCGGACACGCACGGTGCCAAAGTTTTTGTCCGGTTATTAGAGGCGTCCGCTTAAGGGAAAAATCCATTTTTATGTTTAAAAAGTTTTATTATGCAAAGGTACACGCGCTAACAATACAGATAGGAATAATAAAATAATTGAAACAAAGTTATGTAATAGTTGTTGCAAAATCTAAAATACTCGTTTGACGTAAAGGTTTTTTCTGACTTCTTATTATATTTTCCGCATGTATTTCTAAATATTTTGACAATTTTCACCGTTAATGCTTCCCTGTAGGTCTTGATTACATTCTCATAAATTTCTAAATCGTTATCGTTTTCTAATTCTGTCAACTGCACATCAATGGCAGCTGATTTATCTGGAATTTCGGTTACATCATCTTCCAGGGTTATTTCTTTGTCAATGTTTACAAATTCGTCAGGGTCGACGTCTTCGATATCTGGGATATTCGTATACAGTCCAGCCATTACCGATAAGGATAAATCTTCCTCTGGTTCGAATTGATTACAGTGTTGTAACTTGATACCCGCAGACTCCGCGGTCGCGGGGGGCCCTGAGCCTAGTTTTCTTATTCATTCATCCATAAAAGCAAGCAGGAACAATTCTTCCTATTTTTATTTTTATCATAATGGGATGCCCACGCAAAACGCAAAGTAGTTTTGAATTGTAAGCCTTTAAAATTAAGCTGACATGGATTGTTTTGTAATAATATCGTGCATAGGGCAATGAAAGTGTCGAATTTCCTGCGGTCATAACGCTGATTTGAGTTGACTTAATACCGCCCGTATTGCAAAAGAATTCTATCATTTAAAAACATGATCACTAAATGTTGGATTTATGGATTGTTTTGACGCCATTAGCTGGGCCTGCATTTTGAAGTGTCCGTACTAGAGAGATTCACAGTCTAAAAATTGTCGAAAAATGGTGTCCGTGTCCGTTTAAGAGTGTCCGTTTAATAGAGAAAATTTTATTAGTAAAGTTAATGCGAGCAAGTTGGTTCCCAACAAAATGTCCGTGTAAGAGAGTTGTCCGCTTATTAGAGGTGTCCGGTAAGGGAGATTTCACTGTACTGCACTAATAAATTTTATTTTCATAAATTAGAGTTTACTGTAAGCGGCACTTTACCTATCTTTGGAAACTTTTTTTAACTCTAATTTCGTTATCTGTAACATTTTTTGAAATTTTAGGTTATTATCTGAAAGAGAATTAAAATACACAAAAAGAATGTACTCTTAGTTCATAAGCGTAAGAGCGACCGTTTACCTTAAAATGCCCATCAAAGGTTTCTGGTTGTCATTAAGACGTGCAATTATCAAGTAGCCATGATCACAAAAATAATGGTCATGTAGTAAAAAACAATGATAAATCAATTAATGACATTAGTGACATAAGAATTTGTTTTTTTATGTATAAGAAAATGCCGCTACATAACGAATTCTCTAATGCTTAAAGTTTCGTTCTGTTGCAGCATTTTCGTATGCACAAAAGACAAAAAACTGATGCCACCAACGTCATTAATTGATTTCTTGTTGTTGTTTATTAGATTACAATCATTACCCATTGTTTTTGTGATCATGGCTACTTGATAATTGCACGTCTTAATGACAACCAAAAACCTTTGATAGCCATTTTAAGGTAAACGGTTGGTCTTACGCTTATGAACTAAGAGTACATTATTTTTGTGTATTTTAATTCTCTTTCAGATAATAACCTAAAATTCTAAAAAGATAGATAAAGTGCCACTTACAGTTAAGTATAGTTTATGAACTTTTTCCTATTAGTGCAGTACATAATAGTAAGTACGTATACCAAAATTCAAATCGATATTTCTACATTTGTGGAAATTAACAAAAAATAAAAAATTGAACTTCAAGGCCCTATAACTTCTTACTGAAGGGACTTTGTACTAAGGTATATTAGGTTTAATTGATTTATTATAACGTAAGGAATCCATGACTAATCGGTGTCCCATTCTTTACCGAACACCCTGTATAAAAGTAAGAAAATATAATTTATGCCCAAAAAATGTTTAAGTGAACCTCTCACTTGCTCTATTTCAAATGCGTGACCGTATTTTTGCGAGATTCCCTTTGATATTGATTTATACTATCTCTCCCAGGATTCTTCCTCCTTACGTCACACGTGGATGTGTATGACGTAAGATTAACTACCAAGTTGGTAATTGAACAACTATAATCATGAAACTTCCGGTCAGTTGTCAAAGTCAACGGCTAAAAGTAAGGTTAGGTCGTCACAAAAATATAATTTAATAGTTATTGAAGTGCATTATATTTGCACGGCGAAGCAAAAACAAATAAATATCATTCAAAGTAATTTTGCTAACTTTTGAAGTCGATGTGTATAAATCTGGGCATATTTTTTAACATTGTATTGAAATGAAGCTTGGTCTTATATGCCAGTGATGTTCCCATCAATTTTTTCGCAGGTATACTATACTACTGGTAACCCATTGTGTGCCTGACTTTTTCTATGGTTGCTTGGCCGGGGGGGGGAGGGCAATTACAACAAATGAGTTAAAAATTTAATTTTTTTCCATTTAAAATTGAAAAAAATCGATTAACCTAATTAAATGTATTGACAAAAAATTATTTTCGTAATGCATCTTCTTCCTTGTCTGTTTTTTTGCGTTCTTTAACTTGACCATGAGGAGCTGAAAGTGCCGATCGATGGTCTCGCAGTCAAACCTTCACGTATGGTCGCGGAATACACTCTTCACTGCTACTCGAAAGGTAGAGTGGTTGGATAAATCCTACAAACACTGACAGTCTTGGTGCAGACAATTGTTCAAGTAATGTTTGACTTGACGTTAGGCCTAATTTATAAGCACATTCAACAAGTTTTCATAAAATTGCTTGAGAGTATACGCAGTATGCCCAGAAAATCCTGAGAGTATACAACGTATATTGAGTATACCCTATGGGAGTAATCCATTTTTAAAACAACCTATATTAGGAATAAACCAACTCGATCGTAATAATGTATTTAATACACTACTGAACAAACAAATGAGCCTAAGATTCATCACAATTTTTAAACAAAATATTAATAAATGTAATACAACAAAGAGCTTAAAGTAATGTAAATTAAATGTTTTTGCTAATTCTGGTTACTACAGTATATTAAATGTAAACAGATATTAACGCATGGATGTATTAATAGATCCATGTATTAACGATACAAGTTTGATTGGCAAAACGAGGCGGTGAGCTGAGTTTTGCGGCAATCAAACGAGTCTCGCTAAGTACCATAAGCAAACGTGTATTGTTCAATATTTTATCTTCATCAATAAATTCTGGTTTAATGTATTTTTTTATATAAAAAGAGTGCGGTAATGAAGCTCTTAACGATACTAAAATTAATTTGGTTAATAGCCTATAACAACACTGATGAAGATTTCTCCAAAAACTACCGAAAACTGCAAAAGGATATTTGCTCAAAATTTACAACTTAACTTGGAATAGTCATCAGTTTCCTGAAAAATGGACACAAGCCAACATACCGTCAATACTAAAACAAGACCAAATATCCTACAGACCCATATCTCTCACATGCACAATGTGTAAAGCCTTAGAAAAATAATAAATAACAGACTAGTTTGGTTTTTAGAAAATAAAGATCTGTTAAACCCAGCTCAAAGTGGCTTTTGCAAATCTCTGTCCATATACCCATCGGGTGTCGGACGCAAATCTCAGTCAACAAACGATATAATACATAATCAATCTAGAAACAGACTTTTAGTTTGTTCTTATGATTTTTGGTACCTCGAGGACGTACTTAATTGTTAAGGCATTTTCACCATGTTGACGTTCGTAAATTTCAGATCTGAGTCGAGTCATAAAGCTTTATTCCATTTGAGTTTGGTCGGATTTAATATTTATGTTTTGGTAGCTTGTTATAAGTTTGGTTTTGTTGCGTAATATTTCCAGTGCGTCTGTGCTTTGTGGTCCAATTTTACTTACATCAGGGCGTCCAAGACGGAACATTTGAATTTGAATGCCATCGGTGGCAACGGAATGAGCTAAATGATTTTGTCTCGATCGTCAGCTGGGCGAGTTTGCACAATGTCGGCATTGTTTTCCTCCAGGTTGATAACAATAATGTTATTGGCATGACGCTGACGTTCTACTTCACTTATTACAGCTTCTGGGGTTATTTGGTTTGCATTAGTAGCCCCCGTTTTTTTAGGCTATCTACTTCGGACGGGACCTGGGTATATCGCCGAATGGACAAAACGCCGAATCTTATTTTAATGTCCAAAACGCCGAATTCTCTCGGTGGACATATTGCTGAAAATGGACAAATCGCCGAATTAGTTACCGTGAACAATACGCCGAAAATGCCCAAAACTCCGAAATCTGTCGGTGGACATATCGCCGAAAGTGGACAATCGCCGAAGGGTGTAAAATTATGCCGCATAGATCGGAAAGTTGGCGTCGCTCGATTTTGTTGAAAACTCTGATCTGTGTCGGTGGACATATCCCGGAAAATTGACAAATCGCCGAATTAGTTGGCTTGGACAAAACGCCGAAAACTTGTAGAAATGTTTCTTGGTAATCAGTTTTAGATTTGAACTAGTCCTTATTCTCTTTACATTTATTTGCTTCGCTGTCGTTTGTTTAGCGGGACTTTTGTGCTTCGGTTAACATGGGTAGAATCTGTGAAGATTTCATTACTCCAAGACATATGAGTATAGCATCTGTCTCTGTCTACTAATTTTAAAGTTGATTTACAAACTAAGTTATAGAAGATAGCCAAAATATATCTTATGTATTATGCTTGATTAAGTATTAATGACATACTAGTACTACCACCTCAATATGTGTTTGTAATGTAAATATTTATTAATAGTTTCACTAATGTACGCCACCACCGGTGCTGCTGTACACTCGCCTAGGTATGTCCCAAGGGAACAATTGTGTCAATAAAGGATTCCTTCAGCGCTGAATGCAGCAGTCAGTTGAAAGTAATGGTGCTCATTTAAGACATTTAAAAAATTAAATGTTTTCAAAAGTTATAGACACAAATTAAAATGTGTTACAAGCGCATTTTTCAACTGTTACACCGGAGGGGCAAGCTCATACAAAACCCTTTCGTGGTGCAAGTCTCAGCACTATACGCTATCATCTCCTGAAAGAATCAAATCGATACAGGCAGGCAAAAAATCTGATGGAGCCCTAGCCGCACGAACAGAAAAATCGCGGACAATAGCATACTTATTTCTAAATGTACTAAAACTATTAAGTATGTGGTACCGATAAAAATTCATTTTGGGTCCCATTTTCGTCAAGTGTAAAGCGTGAGCTATGTGCAAATTATTACTTTTATCTATTTCTCAGTTAACAGAAAAATACACAATTTTTTTTAAGTGCCCACCCTGTCGGTTTCATGCCAGGTAGGCATATAATTTGCATGCAAAATATCGTCTTCCTCCAACAAATACTTTTTAGTTATACCGCCAATAGACAGACAGACAGACGGAATTGAGAAAATCTGTTTTTCGTCATCTAGGGACCCTGAAACGTGAAGATCTGAAGAAATCTCGGAAGGTGATTTTTTCGTGATTACAATACTTTCTTCGTTTTTTAGACGAGAGAAGTAAAAAATACCATATACTATACAATATTTACCCGCCACCTTAATGGATACGTACTATTGCTACCAAAAAAAAAGAAAAACTAGGACAAGGTTGTTTTAGCCGTGTGAATCTGACATTTTAACTGGCAATTAAGATGCGAATAAATTTGAAACTATTTCAAAACGTTACTGTCAATAATACCTAGAATGAGTTTAGTTTCAGACCCTGGGATTATTTATTGCTCAGAAAACGGTATAACTATTCGACAAATAGCACATTTATCTAATTATATAATTGTTTTGTATTGTAGTTTTTGATATTAAAATTTGATATGACTTATATAATAGACAGGTTTGAAGTGATTTGTTACGGTACTTTTGCAGCGTCCCCTGTATTAGTAAACATTTGCTAGTTGAATTTTTAGCTTTGAGTAGTATTAGGTGCCTTTTTGGTAATTTTGCATGCTTCAGATTAGGTCTGGTTAGCTGTATCCTAGTTTTAAATATGTTCCTATAATTAAGCAGTTTCGTAAGCAACTCCCCTAGTAATTACCCTTATTTTACTAATTAAATGTATTCTGGTTTTATTTCTACAGTTATTTAAGCCTTGTTGCTAGAGCTAGGTTATCTCTTGTTGCAGTCATATCTTTCAGGCACTTTTTTTGGTTCCACTTGCCCAAAAATGTTGTTATCTTATGACCTGTGAAGCTGGTGTCGAATTCTGCTTTCTTTCCAAGCAAAACTGCCGTGCTAGTTGGTTTTCCCTGCAGCGTAGTGCTTCAACGATCCCTTATTGTTGAGCTCATCTCCGAATAGTTTTATGGGAGGATCTGGAAGTACTATCGCTTTGTTTCGGACGTTCGTAATTGGTATATAGTTACTTACCCTCGTCCTATCGCTTTTGCGGATCTCTGGGACCAACTTTAGCGCGTTCCCATGGCTTCATACCATCGTTAGGTAAGATACGGCCTCATCTTCTTAATCGAGGGTTCATTTGGGCATTGTACGTTTTTAGCCATTTCCTGAGGGGTTCGGACATTTCCTGTGGGGCTTGTACAGTTCCTGTGGGGTTTGTACATCTGTTGGACCTAAGCATTCCCCGTTCGGCTGCAATTTGCCGGAATCCAGTCCGTCGACCTGGGCCCCTGAAATTGTCGAATTGCCTGTGGATTTCGCAACGCCTGAGGGCTACATTAGGAAATACAGTATAGGGATTACAGTAGCTGGCCAGAGTATTGTCGAAAAATTTTCAAGGTAAAGCAGCTAAATTCAACATTGACATCTCCTTGATGTCAAACACATAATAGGCGTGTAAAATGCACAAAATATATTTCAACAATTAACATTGTCTTCTTCAGTTGTATACAATTTGAATAAAAACATCTGTTTAAAATGTAGCAATAATCATAAAATGATGGAAGATATTGAAGTATTTCTTTTGGTATTCATCCAGGATATAAAAATTGATTGACTAGACATCTATATTAAATCTAGGGCCTCTTAGGTAATAATTAATTTTTTAAATTTTATCTATTAGTTAAAGATCATTTTCATTTTTGACTTCTTGGAATTATTTTTATCACGTAATTGTTCTTTGAAGTATGTGATAAAATTTGAACGATTTATTATTAGGTTTGTCATTAAAAAATATTAATGGGCTAGTACAATTATAAACCTTATTGTAGTTGTTATTTATGTTCCTCTAAGTATTTGCAGAAATTTAAAGTTTTAAATGAAAGTCCGGCATTGTTTAAGCCATGTTGGAAATCTGTTACTTGAAATTTTTATATTTTTTGGCTGTTTTATTGTTCCTTTGGTAGTTAGTGTTTCATCTAATATTGTTGTGATGGTCAGATGAACCGTTGTATTTCTTAAATTTTTATTTTTATGGAACTTTGTATCAACCTTTACCAGCCATGACGGGAGCAATTGCTCCCCCAAGCCGCTGTTTCTCAGTGAGGCCTAAAAATTACAGATTAGATATCATAGGACTCCGAGCTTTGACAGCATCCTATTTGAATGTTGTTTTTCACTTACATGGTAGCATGCGGTAGCTGTGATTAACCGCTTAGCGCGTTAAACCGTCAGCCCCGGTATATATTTAAATGTAGATTGGTATTTACACTATTCTATTTTGCTCGCACGCCGCCATTTGCGGTTCAAAATTTTACGGCGTGAAGATAGCCGCTAGACGACGGTAGTGGTTGTTGAACCGACGACGGTAGTGGTTGGTGAACCGACCACGGAAGCCTCTGGTTCAAATTCAAGGCTCCGCGACCCGGTTATTTATTTTACGCCTATATCAAATTTGTTAAAGAGCAGATACAAGTTTTGCTACTTGATTCATGAATAGCCTGATGCCTTTATATTAATAGGGACCTCGGCGTAAGGTGTGGCCACGCTAGACGTACGTTGCTTCCGACCGCTAGAAATTTTGGAGCGTGGTTTTAACGTCAATTAGAGCTAACAATCGGGGCTAAACGTTAGCCTGAATATACTTGCATTGCTCTGTACCGGCTTAGTATTCGTTGAACCCGCTCTTGGACCGATAGTTGTATAATTAATTATTTTTCTTTTCTCTTTATGCCTCTGCGGCGCCCGAACATAATTGTTCTTTTTAAAGTGTATGATTTGTCCGTCGTATACCTGCTTAAGCCCTCATATATTTATATTTATATTTGTACTTATACGTATATATATTTAATCTTGCATGCTTGTGATATTGCACTATAGTATCCACCAAATGTTAAAATAAAACTGTTATATTTTATTGGTCGTTGCTTTGATTTCGTTTGTTCTGCTGGGAATTATCTCCACCTTGTGACGGTCCTACGCAAGGATTAGAACAACGTCGAGGACCTGGCGCGCTCTCCTTTTTTTCTCTCGTTCTCTTTCAGCGTAGCTGCAACCCCCACCCTTATCGGCGAGTTAACCCAATTAGGCCGATAGTTACCAGCCGGCAAAATAACAAATACAACTTTCGCCAACAGGTAAGGCCAAAACAATTATCCTTCCTCACAATTCACATGACAGTTAAAAAGTCATTTCATCAACTAAACTAACACAAATTCATGGCTTCTAGATTTAATACTTATCCTAGTTTTTTTTTGTAGCAATAGTACATATTTTATTAATAGTATTGTGAAATTAGTAGGTATTAGACACGGAACTAATTGTTATAAAGCTAATTCTTGCGGGAATACGTTGTAAAGGTCCGTTAAATTTAAAAAAAAACTATGCTGAATTTTAGGCATCTGTTTGAACACTAAGAGAAATATTTTCCAAAAACTTCCCATCTCTCAGCCTTGTACTTTTTCCCTTTCCCCAAACATTGCATTTGCAAAGTTTTTAAAGCTACATTATTTATCCATAACCAAGAGTTGATGTACTATAAAAGTTTACATCATTCCGATTCTTGGTTAAGGAATTGAATTTTACTAAAACTCACATTTATAGAAATCATAAAGAAGACAATTACTAATAAGAAATTTTACGAATTCCTGAGATAATAACCACTTAATACTGTATAAATAAGTCATTATAATAACCTAGTTGCCGTCAGTAGGCAGGTAGCAACTGTGGATAACAATAGAATTACCATTACTTTACCTGCGAATTTTAAATGTTCCTTCAACTGATTCTCAAGTTTACTATACGAATAGGTTCTTTTTACCTTCCTCGCCTTAGGAAAAAGAAGTGAGAGGCATTTTTAAAAATTAAAACTTTTCATTGAACAATCAATTGTACGGGTAGCTTTATTTTACAGTACGTCCATTTAGTGCGTGGGTCTCCGATTACGCCTTTATTGTTTTTTATTTATGCGTTTGATTAAGCCGATTCTAATGGGGTCGAACGGGGCTTAAAATTATTTTGACTTACAGAGGGTGTGCCAAAAAAGTTTGACTTGAAATAGTATTGACTTTTTAAATGGAACACCCTGTATTTCGTTATGGCTATTTAAGACCATACAGGTTCTACGTTCAACTTTAATTTTTCTTTTAAATTGCTTTCAGCGTTTTTAGATTTTTTGGGTCAATGTCAAGCTTTCACTGAAAACGTCACAATTTCCCCAAATTTAAATATTTCTTTCCTAAAAATTGAGGTGGTTGCCAACTAGGATACAAAAACACAAAACTTTTATAAAAACGGGACATTTTAATACAGGGTGTTCTAAATACTGGTTTCAACTTTAATATCTTCAATTGTTTTTTTCTCAATTTTTTAAATGGATCACCCTATATTTTATTGAATCATCAGAAATGACGAGAGTCAAATTTCTAACTAGTCACTTACCTCGATGCGTCCATACGTTCACAGTAATATTTGATCATCTAATTAGACTTTTTATTAATGAGGTTATTAATAAGGACTAGTAAGACAAAATTGTGTATGCACCACAGGCATTACTTAATGATTATGCTCTCGGGTGACTTGAAAACCCTCGGGCTAGAACCCTCGGGTTTATAAATTTGTCACTCTAGAGCGGACATAAACATCTTCATAATGTCCTTAATACATAAATAACTACCAAATAAAATTCTCAAAACGAAAGTGGTTGCTAAACAACGAATTCTTTCTAAATGCCACCACAAGAATTGAGTCATGTGGAAGAAGCCTTACTCAGGAATGGCTACAGTCGACGAGATATCAAGAAAGCGTGCCAATATACCATAAAACCGAAAGAACCTAAACCTAAACCTACTAATTACGCCTGCCTTCCTTTCATCGCCGGAGTAACCGACAGAATAAGAAAGGTATTAGATAAAAAGAACATTGGAGTCCGCTATGATACAATAAGAAAGGTCGAACAATTGATCCCTCCAACAAAGATTCTTTGCCCAGACTACAGACAGAAGGCGTTTACCAGCTCCAATGTACTTGTGGCAAATCTTACATCGGACAAACGGGAAGAAGCATCCAATGTCGAATAAAAGAACACCAGAGCCACACACGACTTGGAAACATACAAAAATCAGCCATCGCAGAACACTTATTAGGACCAGGGGACCACAGAATAAATTAGGACTCCGTAAACATACTAGCTAGAACTAAAAAAATACTCCCCTCGTGTTATTCGGGAATTCCTAGAAAATATAAAAAATCCAAACAATTTCAATCGAGAAGACAGCTATCGCCTTAGTAACACATGGAAGTTAGCTCTGCAAAACCAATTCATCCATAAACAAGTTTCACGTGAGCAACCAAGCGGAAAACGACAAATTCGAATAACATACAAGGTCTACATGAGCAGCCAACCGTAACGACTCCTCGGTATATAACCAGGAGCAAAAGGCACCAACATCAGTCTTTAGAAAACGTCTGAAGACGCTGACAGCATGAGCAGCGAAACGTCAAGTTCAGATCGACGACCATGGCATAACCCGGAAGAACCTACCATTATGGACAACGGCCGTGAAAGCCTGCATTCGACTCAATACTGTGAGTCTTTGCTTTAGCATGGGATAAAACTTTCCTCATTGTTCCGGGTGTACTGCCAAGAGAACAAATGTTCCAGTCCTGCTTGTTAAGAAGAATTTGTTAAGGGATGGCATATTTTGTGTTATTTCTTAGGGATGTCGGCGGGTACTTGAGCCAACCCGGGTAATAGTCAACCCGGGTATATTTCCAGGACCCGGGTAGTCAACTAGTAAATTATGTAATTTCCAGAAAGTCAGGCTTTTTCAGAAATCAAAACTTAAAAACAATAGGAGTAAGCTCTAGTAAAACATAACCATGCAGTAATAACAAGAATCACCCCATCCATGGCACATAATGTTGTTTCTTGTTTCATGTAAGGCAATAAATCCGCTTCACGAAATTATTCAACCCCTCAATAGTACCATTAAATCTAGTCAGTATGGGATGAAGTGACATAAACACATTCTGTGTGATGTTGATGCTGCTACCAATTTTGGACAAAAAGTCACGTACTTGAATTTGACAGCACTTGGAAGTGTGTAGTTTGAATTGGTGAGTAGGTGCTATTTCAATTTAGTTCAGTTTAAAACTTGAGGAGTAAAAGAAAGAAATTGCAGCTACCTCAGATGTTCAGATATCTACCCTAACATGTTCACTTCAAGATAGCAAAAGGGGTTACCTGTTTTGGTAAGAGCTTTTAAATTCTTCTCATGTTTCATGAGCATTTTGAAATAGCACTTTTATTTTCACAATATGTCATGCACATAGTACACTGTAATTACGCAAGTTCATTGCAAAAAGTTGAATTCATCTATGCAGAAAATCTCAACTCCGCATTCGCACTCTGTACTACACGAATGAATGACATCAAAGTCAACACCATGTTCATGTAGTTCAGTGCCATTTTGAAAGTAGAATTCTCTGTTACAGTATTAATTGCTCGAATCGACATCGATCACAAGCACTGTCAAAATCGGGGAAAAAGTAGGTTTGCCGGCTTTTCCAAAAACACAGATCTTAAATGTGCCGGAGCAGATGACGGAGCTCCAGTTACCCACGGTCTAGCTTAGTCGAGAAGGCGTGATTCGAAAGCTTAGTTAAAACCGACGGCACTTACCCTATACTCTACTCAAAATATGTATCCCTTGGCGCCACTCGTTTTAATGAAATTAACAGCTTTCGTGACCCAAAACGAGAAATATCACAGGGCTCTACTGAAGATGCACTGGGTTAGCTGCAAGTCGCAAAGCGTCGTCCACTATTTTCCCTCCAAGTCGGGCGGTGAGCACCAGGTGTCCTTAATGACTTACCTTATGACCACCTCCCTAAAGGGGTTCAAAAGAATTTACTCAAGCCAAAAATCGTCGGGCTTTTCCAGTAAAAGCACGTGTTCTAGCTTCACATTTGATTACACTCGGCTTTTCGCCACATTAGGATTGAAGATCCACAGATTTCGGGTTTAAGTCAAGTCAATTAAACAAACTGAATGTGACTGTATTATTATTTAATGAATTAAAATCGACACACACAGGGCCACAAGTTGGCCATAAGAAGGTTACACCCTAACTGAAAATTGTTGGGGATCCCAAGCAAAAGTTACCTTAATGGCTAATTACAATGCACAAGTTATTTGTCGAAATTAAATTCGCAGGCGTAGTTCCGCAGCATGCGAAGCACAATAAACATACATTTCGGTAGCACTTTCGCGATACATTAAAACAGGAACCAAAACAAAAATACAGCGGTAGATCCTACCTTTTATAGCTAGAACACCTACTGCGTTGGTGATGACCGATGGCTGGACCGGATCATGGAGAGGCCTAGTGGCAGCTCGCAGCCATACAGCACCCCCAGCTTGAAAGAGTTGTAGAGGGCTTTGCCAAAAACCAAGCGGTGACTGCAGAAGGTCGAGGACTGCGAAGACGGCGTCCACAAAGATTAAGGTTACGTCCGGCAGAGAGCGTAGAATTCCAAATAGACACGACGGGCGGCAGGATTTGCATAATGCAGATTGTGCCATAAAGCACTTACGAGGCTTAATCGAGAGGTCTCCTTCAAATGTGCAATGTAGCAGAATGTTTTCCCCACAGACAGGTGAGCGAAAACGACAAAACGAAATGGACACTTCGCCTCGAAGATCACCATGTCGGTCGCAACACACACCAAAACTGGAATTCAGCTCACCATAATTACATCACGGACACGTTAACACGAAAACGAAAGTCAACTACGAAGTTTTAACAAAGGATTCAGTTTTAACAAAGGGGTCCCCCCGATTGCAGCAAAACCCGCTACAACCGGGGGGGGGGCACGAAAATTCACACGTGTTAACTAGATGATGGCTCACTGCTAATTAAAATTTCAAATGCACAGGGCTTAAGAACAACGTAACGGAAGAAAGTTTTGAACTCCAAAATTAATATTTCCACATGCACGGTTAACCAAGGGCTTATCGAAACTTTCTTTTCCCTGGCCCAAAACTTAACGCAAAAGCGTAGGCAGAAATGCAAACAAAGAAAGCCTTCAACGACTGAGGTCATATCTGACTTGGCAAAATTTAAATAAGATTTCTGAGAAGCCCCAATTAATAAAGCACAAAGGAAAGGTTTTCAACACACTTGCCATGCCACGTACGGAACTCCACGGGCGTAAATATCAAATTACAAGAACAACAAAAAGCAATACGCAGAACTTAAAGCGTTGGCACGCATTATCGACAATAAGGAATCAAAGAATAAGCTCATATTTACAATTCGGCGAAATAGAATTTAACCGGCAACAACTGCCACGAAATATTTGGTCCCAAGAGAATTGCTTACGAAGCTTGTAGGTCGTAAAACATCTGAATATTCGTTCAACTAGGTTTGGTTATAATTCCGGGACGACAGGGCTGTACTCAAAATTATTGGATCGGAATAAAATTAACATTATCTTAGGTAGAACGAACGAGATCGGAATAACATTAGAATCTTATTACATCTCCTGACTTCTCTCTTTGCAGAAGTCTAAGCTTTTTGTAGAATTACAGTTCTTCCATGTGTGCATCTTTGTTGGCTTTCGAGTCTCTTTTCTCCCAAGTTACCCAAAGAATTATGTGAGTAGTTTGACATTTTTTCTGTAATTCTTCATACATCTTCAAGAACTTTTTTGCAAGTGCAGTAAATAACACAGGTAAAGTTGTGGTATGAGCCTTACACGTTTTCCTTCTAATAAACGATCAAAAAGACCACCTTTGCTCCACAACTCAGGAATGCCACTTTATTCAATATAACTTCCAGTGCAGTCATTATTATGTGCAGATCTCCTGGAATGATCACCCAATTATGGATAGAAAATGCCACCTGTAAATGTATCAAAGGCCTGTATAGTCCAAGGTCCACAGTTCCAACTAAGTTTTTCCCAGAATTCCTGATACTTTAACTTTTTTCCAACTGCTTCAATGCAGAGTATTGAATAAAAGTTTCAGTTGTTGACACAGGAAGTAATGGCAAAACAGATATTGCAGTGTTTTGATGCTCAGAGAAATTGTGGTTGCCTAACTAAAACATGAAAATGAAAGAATAATTCGGATGTGCACCGGATTCATATGTTGTTTATTGCAAGCTCAAGTCTGTAATACACTAATGAACGCACAAGATACGATTAGAAGTAACTATAATTGGATTGATAGAGCTTGGCATTAGATTGAACAATATCGAAGGGGTTACGTTTAACTAAATTTTTATTAAATATGCTCGTTATGGCAGATGCACTTGATTTGTGTGGACTAACAGAGTTAAAAGAGTTTAACAATCAAATTTATAAAAAGTCAATAAATTAAACTTATATTTTAACAGAGTTAATATTCTAAAATTAATACAAGAATGTGAATTTTTTAAGATACAGAGATAGTTCGTGACATTCCGAAAGTTATATGCAGCGACAGAGTTAAAATTATATCACCAACAAACGGTAACGCAGCTGACAGGTAAAGAAACGGTGCAAAGCAAAGCAAAGATTGCAATGAGCAAGATAAGGCAACCGATTAAAGGACATAGGCAATTGTGCAGTGCTAACAAAACAGTAAAACAGTGCATTTAAAAACTAAAGTGATTAAAAGCAGAGTACGGTTATAAAGTGCTACGATTTGACATTATTCGAAAGACAGTTTAGTTCTTAAGTAGTAACGTTGTATCAAAACAATTGTAAAATTAGTTGCTAGGATACCAGATATTCGATTATTATTATCTACCCAAGCCATAAATAAAATTGGTTGTTGTTAAGCTTGGCTCCTATAAAACTGTAGTTTTTCCATATTAAAAGTACTTGTGGGAGTCCAAAAGTGTTTTTTATTTGATCACCAGTCTGCAGAGTGCAGTTGTGTAAAATTTCTTCGTGTTAGAACATCCTAGTCAAGAGGGATCGTTGCTGCTAGAATTGACCAAGTGCGTCCGACATCGAGGGCAGGTTACGGGCAGTTTGAGACATCGGCCAGCTGAAATCTTACGTGCATCGTGTAGGGGACTCTTATGGAGCCCTACGTTCAGAGTTTTGGAGCAGAAAGCCATGACGAGGTTTATAATCGTCGTGGCGTCCGCCTACGAAGCTGCACTTCCATGGTAAATTTCACAGGGAAGCAGTTGCAGAGGGCCCACTAGCTTTGGGTTGCATCAAGAATAGAGTTTGTACGAGGTGTAGAAGCAGGTTCCAGTTCCCAAATCAGTTCCAGAGAATTTTATCGAGGTGGCGTCCTTTTATTTTGTGATTTGAACCAGAGTTTTGGAGCGTTTTTGCAGGAAGTCGAAGAGTTACCATCGCGCGTCCGAACGATTTTCAGAATGTATAAAACTGGATGACTTGTAATTCTCGGAGTAGAGGGTCATGCAAATGCTGAACCTAGAATAAGGGCTCTTTCACAAACTGTAACAATGCCTAAATGGGAAAGAAGTGACCAAAGCATGAATTGTTTACATTTTACAAAATATAGAATCAAGCCTTTTGATGAACTTGAAAAATAGGGAAAGAATTTTCTTCATTTACAAATATATGTACTCGGCTAAGAGGCACGCGATTTTAATTGTAAACTTTGAAACGCATTTAGTCATTTACTGGTTATATAACTAATTCATAAATGTAATTATTATTTTTCAATTGAAAGCAGTGATTTTATATACTCTTTCTATTACTTCATAACTACCCTTTTTTGCATATTTCCGTAAAATGTGCATATTTTTTTGTAAAATATCGGCGTAGTTCCTGTTTTTTATGTTGTATATTTGCCTACGTAAGTATACTAATAACAATAACCGTGAAATAGTAACGGCTGCAAAAAACTTTTCGGTTTGGTGGCATAAAAGTTATATAATTACACAATCGCCATGAACTTAGAAGCGTGTATTGATCATTTTTTTAAAAAAAACCAGCGCCGGTGTGTACTAAATTCTATAATGTAATTTAAAAACTATTAAGGTAGATATTTTAATATAACAATATTTGTGCAGCTGTGCCTAGAAACAAAAATTAAGTGAAAACAATAAATGATTAGATAACAAGATACGCGTTTCAAGAAATAAATTAATCTGCCTGAAATCTTATGTGCATCGTGTAGGGGAGTCCTTTATTGAGCCCTACGTCCAGAGTTTTGGCGCAGAAAGCCATCACGAGGTTTATAATCGCCGTGGCGTCCTTACAAAACGTGTCCCGCCTACGAAGCTGCACTTCCAAGGTAAATTCCACATGGAAGCAGTTGCAGAGGGCCCACTAGCTTTGGGTTGCATCAAGAATAGTTTGTACGAGGTGTAGAAGCAGGTTCCTGTCCCAAATCAGTTCCAGAGAATTTTATCGAGGTGGCGTCCTTTGATTTTGCGATTTGAACCAGAGTTTTGGAGCGTTTTTGCAGGAAGTCGAACAGTTGCCAGAGTGATATTTTAAGTGCCGAAATTTAAATAAAAAAACTTTATTTTATTTCCACACTGAGCAATTACACAATGTCTTTACATAAAGAATGCTGCATAACAACTGACTTAATTCTAATTACAATCTGTCTACAAGCAAGCAAGCAAGTTGATAAGATAAGAAAATGACACCTCGTAAGATTATCAAAGCGTGCCTTATCTGTCCCACGTAACTCCTCGCGGCCTAATCGGAACTTCGGGGTACACGGAGTTCTTCTAATAAAATTTCCTGTGGATTGTGTTTTGATTTTTGATTAAAACATGTCATCTTAATTCTATGATAAACATTTAGCTTATAACTTATTATACTTATTATAAAAGTAATTACGTCAAAGGCAGTAAAATAATTAAAAGAATGATGTATTACAGAATACGTATTATTTTCAAAAATTTATGTAACTTTTGAAATTGAATTTTAATTGATTTTAAATCATCCAGATCTATATGTTCTAGATTTAATTTCGGTAAATTATTATGTCCAATTGAACCTGGAATATTCATACTTTCCAAAACAGGCAATTTAATTATTTCTTTAATTTTGTTAGAATACTTTAAAGTTGAGAGAAAATGGTGTTCAATAGTAACATTGCAATTTTCGGGAATTTGTAATAAGTATGTGCCGTTTAAAGGATACTTAAAACTATGATTAATGCAATATATAGAAGCAATTAATTTCTGGGGGCTAACAATAATCCTAGAGTTTAAATATATTTTCTGAATTTTAAGTTTATCTACTTGCGCATGATGCACTTCACAAGTTGGGTTTTTCACGAATTTTAAAAGGTCACTTTCACACAAAAATTAATTTTTATTAACTCGTGAAACTGCACTTCACAATAATAATTGTCTTTTAACACTTGTTTGCACTTTTTGACCATTGATACGCTATTTTGTTCGTTATATAGGAGATAGGGTTTGGAAGGAATTATAATTTGGTAATTTTTACTGTTTCTGATTGGTACAGGGAAAAAGTGATAGTATTCATATTGGATATCATTACAAAGTGGAATTTCTAATATAAAATTAAGGCTGTAATTTTTCCTGTATGCTTTGATGGTCATAATCTCTTCGTACTCGACTAATTCTTTGGATGTAGAATAGGGCAATTTATACGGCAAGGCATTTTTCTGTATTTCTTCTAATTCTCGTGTTAGGTCTTTTCTTTCTATTATTGAAGGATGTAGTGTTTTCAATTTCGCAAAGGTGACGTCTTCCTCCAGAGTGTTTAAAATATGTAATAAAAGGTTTAATAATGCTGCTATTTGTAAGTGGATCGAATGCATGGTAATAAATGAGTACATCTCGGTTTCGTGTAACGTGGACGTTTTGATCGCTGATTCAAGCTGCAGAATCCTTGATTGTAATACCAATTGATTGGTGCTTAATTGCCGCATGGTTTTGTTGAATTTTTCTATTGCTTGTGTCATTAACGAAGTTTGTTTTATGATAACATTGGCTTGATTTTCTTGATTTTTCTGTAGTGTATTGATGGCGTTTTCGATTCGTTCCCCATCTTCTGCATCTAGGTTACCTGTTATGAATTTGAGAATATTTTCTAGTCCATTGATTGCACCTCTCTTACTGCGTTCATGTGGAAATATGTATTCGATTTTTCTTTGATTTTCTCATAATAATACTTCCAATATTATTTGATAATAATGAAATTCAGTTTTGTAGGTTTCGCCGTTGGCATGAGTTTCAAATAACAGTTGAATTTTCCTAATGTTATTTTCCAATATCTGTAATTCGGTTATTATTGGTGAACAATCTATTGTTTTTATTAGCGTCCATTGTATTTCTTTTATTTGTGCAATTCCTAATTTGTCGTAATAAAGTCCTGGATTATTTTCGAGGTTGGTGAATTTAGGCTGGTCCAGTGCAAAACTAAATGCAATTGATATTATTGCGATGATCGAGTATTCGAGGAGCATCTTGTCGAAGCTACGCTTCTGTTGTCTTCGTCTGCAACAAAAGGCAGCAGATCATTTACGTGAAGTTTCTTTGTTTGATTTTTATTATTCAGTAATATACAAGTATTTTCGGGGGTGATTTCTTGAATAGTGTAGGGTCCGTCGTATTTATTGCTTTTTTTGTTCCTAATGTGGGTTCTTGCGAATACTTTGTCTCATACTTTAAATTGTAGATCTTTTCTTTTTGCGTTTCTTTTGTCGATAATTGCTTCTTTCGAGGTTTGCAATTTTTCTTTAATTTTTCCGTAAATTATTTGCAGTTTGGATTGGTGAGATTTTACATAATTTTGAATCTATAATGTTCGATTAGGGTCGAATGCAATCTTTTAACCATTCCTTGGGAATTGTGATTATAAGGTGTAGAATAATGTAATTCAATTTTATGAAGTTGGGAAAATTCCTGTATAACTTTATTATTAAATTCTACTCCATTGTCTCATGTTAATTTCCTGGGTATGCCATAGTGAGAAAAGAATTTTAATAACTTTTCGGCAATTATGGTTGCTGTTTTTGATTCAATAGGATATGCTTGGGCCAGTTTAGAAAATGCGTCAATTATTGTCAGATACGTTGATCCGTCAATTTGAAATGTGTCGACAAATATTTGTTCAAACGGCTTTTCTGCTGTTTCTGTGATATTTAATGGGGCTTTAGTCGGGTTCCTGTCGTATTACGATTTTTTACACGTATAGCATGAATTAATGTAGTCTTGCACGTCCTGCTTTAAACTTTTCCAGTAGTATTTTCTTCTTATTGCTTCTTCCGTGATATTAATTCCTCGATGGTTGGTTTTTCCTTCATGATAATTTTTTATTGTTAATTTTCTTCTTTCGGGGTCCATTAAGTGTTCCACTCTTGATGTACATTTGTAGAAAGTTGGCGAATTGCTATTCATACTTGACGTCACGATTTTACAAAATTGTTCATAAAATTGCTGGTTAGGAAAATGACAAAAATACTTCGTTCTTGGTTTGCAATAATGAATTACTAGTTGTTTAGTAAAATGTTCTAAATTTTCATTTAGCACTTGCACTGTAATTATTTCATTTTCTTCTTTTTTCTCGATTTTAGGCGTCAAAGGTATGCCAAATACAGGTTGAATAATTATTTGATTTTTATGAGTTTCTAGGGGCTTCTCGCAAATTTCTGCTGTAGCTGTGGATTCTTCTTATGTATGTACGGTATTATTTGAATTTTCTTCTAGTTGTATCCTGGTTATGGGTATCATGTCTTCAAAATCCGGAGGTGAGGGTGGATTTGCTGCTACACTCGATATCGTTTCTGGTGTTTTCAGTTCTTCGAGTCTTTGGAGCTCTACTACTAATCTATCGATTTCTTCATCTGCGTGATTTATTAATGGTACCTGATCTTCTGCTATAATAGGATTGGCTGGAATCCTTGACAAGGCATCGGCATTCGTATTGCTTGTACCTTTCTTATAAACAATATTATAGTCGAATTCTTCTAATTTGATTCGCCATCTACCTAATTTAGAGTTAGGTTCTTTCAGTGAATGAAGCCATTGAAATGGTCGATGATCGGTAACTATGGTAAATTTATGTCCGTATAGGTATGGCCTAAAATGTTTTGTAGCCCACACTATTGCCAGTAGTTCTTTTTCTATTGCACTGTACTCTTGTTCGGAATCATTTAAGGTTCTCGATGCATAAGCGATTGGTAAATCGGAGCCTATGTTACCTTGAGATAATACTGCTCCCAATGCTACGTTTGATGCATCAGTTGTCAGTATAAACGGTCTTGTAAAATCTGGGTACTTTAAAATTGGGTCATTTGTCAAAATTTGTTTCGCTGTTTCGAATGCGTTAATAAATTCGGTATTATGCTCAATTTTAGCGTCTTTAGACATTTTGTTAGCGATTTTGTTAATTTCGCAAAGTTGTTTATGAATTTCCTGTAATATCCTAGCAACCCTAAAAAGATTTTGATTTCTTTTCGAGTTTTAGGCATTGGAAAATGTTGTATTGCTATGATTTTGTTTGGATCTGGTTTTACACCATTCGCTGTTATTTGGTGACCTAAATAATTTACCTCTTTACGTAAAAATTTGCTTTTGTCGAGCTGTACTTTAAGATTCTCTCTAAGACGTTGGAAAATGTTCTTGATGTCTTGAATATGTTCTTGAAGCGAAGCCGAATAAATAATAATGTCGTCCAGGTACACTGAGCAGATTTCGTTCTGAAGTCCTCGTAAAACGTTTGTTACGCTCATTTTGACATTTTCCTACTTGTTAATTGAAATAATTAGTCAGATGTGGCAATTTACTTTTATTCTCTAAATATACAGTACTTTATCCATAGTTAGGCAACCCAAATACCTTCAGCCTCAATTTTGAATTAAAAGGAACACTTTGTTATCAGTTCTGCACATACACTCTGCACCTATAGTTTTTCTTCCTTTTTTCGAATTTGACTTTGACATTGATAACCTGGGATCGTGAATTGCTCTGGCCAATTTGCATTCCATTCTTTTCCATTGCTTCGATCGTTGAAGTTTGTGCCCTGGGAACCTTTTGCTTCTCTGGCTTTGGTTATAGCCGTCCTCGTCGTTTTGAGGGATTTTTGGAGGCAAGGCGCCCTTTGGAACGTTCTGGAAGCCGTTGGGAGTTGCTGCCAGCGTTCGTTCGCTTTTGTTGCGGTTTTGGCATGGGCTCTTCTCGATCGAATGGAGCGTTAGGCTGTTCGTCACCATTCGCAGGTTTGTTACGATTTCTTTTCGTCAGCGTGGTTGCTTATCTGGAAATTTGTAATTTTTAGCCAACTATTCTACGCCTTGGAAATGCGTTAACTATTCTATGCCAAGGAAATGCGTTAACTAGTTTTACGCCTTGGAAATGCGTTAACTATTCTATGCCATGAAAATGGGCTTTATTTGTACGCCATGGAAATTGGATTTTACCTCTGCGTCCTGCGAACTGGGTGTTATCGCTTGGAGTTTTGGTGTGGTTCATTCTACCTGGGACTGCTGGAGCCACGCCGAACCGGCGTGCCGCTCATCCCCTGCGGTCGCCTCATTGCAACTATCGAAGCTCGACTGCTGCCCGTTGCGAGGCCACCTCCTGGTTGCTTCGTCCACCAGCTCTGCACCACGTGCCGTGGGTACCTGAGAGGTTTTTAGAGCAATTTAGTTACTTATGTATTGTTTGTCGATTTGGTTTGTTGATATGCCTTTTTAGAATTTCGATTATGGTATTTTGTGTATTATGCTCTGTGTGCTTTATTTGCGTAATTAGCTATTTGTTTAGATTGATTTACTTACCCGGTAGTACGTTCTTGACGTGTTAACCGGCCGGGGCTGCGGTAAACTCACCCTTAAATTACGTAGTTTAGTATCTGCCATTTGCTTGTACGTAAACTTAATCTTATTAGTATTAAATTAACGGCTGTGTCTAGGGAACCGAACGCGGTACCCTTTTGTTCAATTTCAAGCTTCCGTGATTTGTTTGCGCGATTTTAATATGTTTAACAATGTAAAGGGGCATATTCAAGTAGATTTTGGAGCGTTCATTGACTTACTTGATGTCTTTGCAATAGAAAACTACCGAGAATTTTATATGGCCATATATACTCGTCAGTGTTTTCGCTTTGTAGAAATTTTGAGTACTAATATAGTCATTTTGAGCTGGCACTCGGGGTTAGACGTCAGCTGATTGCTTGGATAGCTCTCTTCTGCCACGCCCTGCCTCACGGGATGCGTGCAGACTATTTATCTATTTATTTAGCTAGATTATTGTTAATGTTTTTTTTTTCTATTCGCGAAACGCCGTTACAGGTTGATACAATTTTAATTACTTATGCCGCACCCAACTAATTATTTTAAAGTGTTTGTTTTGTCGTAGCTTGCCTTGATATATATTTATTGTTGTACTTGCTTTTGTGTGTGGGTATTTCTGGCACTATAGTACGCACCGATTTATTTAAAATAAAGCTGTGATCTATTCTTTGGTTGTTGGTTTGTTTATTTTTGACTTGCTGGTTTTTATCCTCGACCTTGTGTAAGGTCCGGCACAAGGAATTGGATCTGAGTCTAGGACCTGGCGCCCATTCTCTTCGTATTTCGTATAGTGTTCTTTTCAGCATAGTTGGAACCCTGCGACCTTCGCGGCGAGTTAGCCCAATTAGGCCGATAGTTACCAGCCGGCAAAATATCAAATATAACTTTCGCCAAAAGGTAAGGCCGACCGTCTATCTTCCCTGACAAGAAGATTTTGACGCCCAACGTCTGGGGCTCGATAGGGCTTTTGTAGTACCCTGTCTACGTTGTGGTTAGGTGGTACTATAGTGCATTGTTAGTTTGTTAGGATGTATTGATTTTGGGTATTGTTTTATGATTGACTTCTAGTTATAGAATTGGTTATTGGTGTGTTTTGATGAGTGAATCTTTTTGATGATTTGGATTTTTTATTGGCTGCGTGTTTGCGAATTTTATTGAGTATTTGTTGACTCAGTTTGCTTGAGTTTTTTTGTGTTTTCTATGTGTAGTTTGTTTTCTTGCTTCTTCCTTTGGAGTGATGATTAGTATTTTGGAGTGTGATTGGTGCGTTTGAGGGGTACACTTTTGTGGATTTTTAGGCTCTTCAAACCATCTTTCTAGTGTGGATTGGTTTAGCTCTTCTTTGATTGGTTCTTTTCCTCTTTTATTCTTCGGATTGTTTGCTAGTTGTTCGGTGGCGATGCGTTTTGGGAGATTTGCTGCGGCACATTTGGATAATCTCCCGAACCTCTTTGGATTGTTTTAGAGTAGTTCTTCTTTGATTGGTTTTCTTCTTTGTGTGGATTGATGATAGGTTAGTTATTCGGTGGCGATGTGTCTGGGAGATTTGCTTCGGCGATTTGGATAATCTCTCCAGCCATCTTTGGGATAGATTGGTATAGTGATTGATTGCTTGACTTCATTTCTTTTCGGATTTCTTTTGTCTGCTTTCTTGGTGAGGTTTGAGTCAGCTTGCTGGATGTTTGTAGGGTGCCCTTGTTGGATTTTTGAGGTATAGCTGATGATGCCTATTGCCGTCAGTTATACGTTTTGGTGTGTTTGGTTGGTCGTTGTTGGGGTATCCCCTCGCTTAGGCGGATTTCAATCCTCAAGTGAAACTCGCTCCTTGCCTTGGGCACGCTTTATGACTGAGAACGGTTTCTTCTGCCCTCTTTTAGGGCCTCGGCTTTGTCTGGATTCGTGGAACCCTACTCTTTTGTTGAGCCTCTGTCCTTTTCGGTTGTGCGTTTGGGTGTGTCTGGTTTTTGAGGACGGCTTCGTTCGCTCTTCTAGGGCATCGACTTTGTCGGATTTATTGGGACCTGAATCTTTCTCCAGGGCATTGTCCCTCTCGCTAACCTTGTCTCTTGTGTGTGTGGTCTAGTCCACGTCTTTTTGGGTAGGATGGCTGGGTGACGTCGGTCGGTTCACTAGGTTTCAATTCCTCTTTTCTTTTTCTAGAATTGGAATCCTGACACTAACAACTAGTCCCTTCTTTTCTCTCATCTTTCTTCTTCTCTGTTGTTTTTTTTTGTTCATTGGAAAGGGATGTTCCCTCATATAGTTGTGTTTGTCTTCTTTGATATTTTGAATTTTTGGATATTTTGCTCTGTCTTTGGTAATTTGGAGATAGTTTCAGTGTTGTAGGTCGATCCTGGGCCTAAGCACTTATCCCTGGCTGAGTTTAGTTTTCCTTTCCCTTCCTTCTTCTGTGTCGTTGGCTTTCCTGTCTCCCACTCCAAATTTTTCTGAGGTGTTTGCGTTTTAGGTGGATTATCGTTGCAATCTGACGTAACCTTCCCTTCCACCGGCGCAGCTCACGTCATCTTGCAGCGACGGAAGAGGTTGGTGTCTTGTTGTCTTCGATGGTGTGCTTGGACTTTTACATCCTCTCTTCTTAGCTAACTTCTTTAAGTCCTCTGTTTCATTTCCCTGTATTTTCTCTTGGCAGGCATCGTTTTATTTTTGGACGTTTTGTTTGGATGGTCGTTGTATGGTCAGGTAAATCCGAAGGGATTTACCCTCCCTTTTGTGGGGGGGAGAATTTGTTACGCTCATTTTGACATTTTCCTACTTGTTAATTGAAATAATTAGTCAGATTTGGCAATTTACTTTTATTCTCTAAATATACAGTACTTTATCCATAGTTAGGCAACCCAAATACCTTCAGCCTCAATTTTGAATTAAAAGGAACACTTTGTTATCAGTTCTGCACATACACTCTGCACCTATAGTTTTTCTTCCTTTTTTCGAATTTGACTTTGACATTGATAACCTGGGATCGTGAATTGCTCTGGCCAATTTGCATTCCATTCTTTTCCATTGCTTCGATCGTTGAAGTTTGTGCCCTGGGAACCTTTTGCTTCTCTGGCTTTGTTTATAGCCGTCCTCGTCGTTTTGAGGGATTTTTGGAGGCAAGGCGCCCTTTGGAACGTTCTGGAAGCCGTTGGGAGTTGCTGCCAGCGTTCGTTCGCTTTTGTTGCGGTTTTGGCATGGGCTCTTCTCGATCGAATGGAGCGTTAGGCTGTTCGTCACCATTCGCAGGTTTGTTACGATTTCTTTTCGTCAGCGTGGTTGCTTATCTGGAAATTTGTAATTTTTAGCCAACTATTCTACGCCTTGGAAATGCGTTAACTATTCTATGCCAAGGAAATGCGTTAACTAGTTTTACGCCTTGGAAATGCGTTAACTATTCTATGCCATGAAAATGGGCTTTATTTGTACGCCATGGAAATTGGATTTTACCTCTGCGTCCTGCGAACTGGGTGTTATCGCTTGGAGTTTTGGTGTGGTTCATTCTACCTGGGACTGCTGGAGCCACGCCGAACCGGCGTGCCGCTCATCCCCTGCGGTCGCCTCATTGCAACTATCGAAGCTCGACTGCTGCCCGTTGCGAGGCCACCTCCTGGTTGCTTCGTCCACCAGCTCTGCACCACGTGCCGTGGGTACCTGAGAGGTTTTTAGAGCAATTTAGTTACTTATGTATTGTTTGTCGATTTGGTTTGTTGATATGCCTTTTTAGAATTTCGATTATGGTATTTTGTGTATTATGCTCTGTGTGCTTTATTTGCGTAATTAGCTATTTGTTTAGATTGATTTACTTACCCGGTAGTATGTTCTTGACGTGTTAACCGGCCGGGGCTGCGGTAAACTCACCCTTAAATTACGTAGTTTAGTATCTGCCATTTGCTTGTACGTAAACTTAATCTTATTAGTATTAAATTAACGGCTGTGTCTAGGGAACCGAACGCGGTACCCTATTGTTCAATTTCAAGCTTCCGTGATTTGTTTGCGCGATTTTAATATGTTTAACAATGTAAAGGGGCATATTCAAGTAGATTTTGGAGCGTTCATTGACTTACTTGATGTCTTTGCAATAGAAAACTACCGAGAATTTTATATGGCCATATATACTCGTCAGTGTTTTCGCTTCGTAGAAATTTTGAGTACCAATATAGTCATTTTGAGCTGGCACTCGGGGTTAGACGTCAGCTGATTGCTTGGATAGCTCTCTTCTGCCACGCCCTGCCTCACGGGATGCGTGCAGACTATTTATCTATTTATTTAGCTAGATTATTGTTAATGTTTTTTTTTTCTATTCGCGAAACGCCGTTACAGGTTGATACAATTTTAATTACTTATGCCGCACCCAACTAATTATTTTAAAGTGTTTGTTTTGTCGTAGCTTGCCTTGATATATATTTATTGTTGTACTTGCTTTTGTGTGTGGGTATTTCTGGCACTATAGTACGCACCGATTTATTTAAAATAAAGCTGTGATCTATTCTTTGGTTGTTGGTTTGTTTATTTTTGACTTGCTGGTTTTTATCCTCGACCTTGTGTAAGGTCCGGCACAAGGAATTGGATCTGAGTCTAGGACCTGGCGCCCATTCTCTTCGTATTTCGTATAGTGTTCTTTTCAGCATAGTTGGAACCCTGCGACCCTCGCGGCGAGTTAGCCCAATTAGGCCGATAGTTACCAGCCGGCAAAATATCAAATATAACTTTCGCCAAAAGGTAAGGCCGACCGTCTATCTTCCCTGACACGTTGTTCATCAATTTTTGGAAGGTAGCTGGCCCGTTTTTGAGCCCAAAAGGAAGGCGTTTATACTCGAAGTGTCCAATATCTGTTGAAAATGCAGTTTTCTCAATATCCGATGGGTTTATTTCTATTTGGTGAAATCCTGAAGCCAAGTCCAAAGTTGTGAAATACTGACTTTTTCCTAATTTATCCAAAATGTCACTTAAATTGGGTATAGGAAACTTGTCAACGGTTTTTTCATTTAGCTTCCTATAGTCTATCACTAATCTCCACTTGTTTTTTCCAGACGCATCTTGTTTTTTCGGTACGACCTAAATTGGTGAAGACCAAGGTGATGAGGATGGTCGAATAATATTTTCTTGTTTGTGGATTTCAGGAAATCTGTAACTTTTGGTGTAGATTGGTATGTGATCGGTTGTTCTTATTACATGCTTGACTTCGTTGGTAAAAGTTAAAGGCAGTTGTTCATGATGAAAGATGTCCTTGTATTCCTCACACAGGTTCCTAATTAGAGTAATTTCTTCATCGTTTAGGTGTTTTAATCTTAAGTTTTTCAAGTTTTCTCTCTGAATTTTCTTAACATTGACTGGAACATTATTAATATGGTTAACTGGTATAGGTTTCTTGATTGGTTCAACTTGTATTAAGTTTAACGGTGACGATATTTTTAGAATTTTTTGCTTTTCGCTTTTGTTTAACACTGTTGTTAATGCTTGCCGATTTTGAACTTGTACTAACGCTTTTGGCATTTCTATATCAGGTCCAAAATTCTGATATTCCAAAATTCCTTGCTGTAGTTTAGTATTTACGGGTATTTGCACTACGGTTTCCGTTCTTGGTTGAAGTGTTAGTGTACAACACACGTTTTCCTGAATTTCATTATGATAAATTTGTATTCTAGGTGTTGGGGTCACTATCATGTCATTTTTTAAATCAATTGTGGCTCCTAACTGTTTCAAAAGATCAAGTCCTATTAAACCGTCGTATTTAGGATTAAAATTAAATAGATATACTTTATGATAACCCTGTTTTTTAAATGTGGGAGGTAACGGAATGTTAGCAACTTCATTATGATAGCTAGTATTGTGCGCTGTTTGTATAGCAAATGGTTCTATACGAATTTGATTTGGATAGTATTTATAAATTAAATTTGGATTTATTAAAGTTCTTGCAGATCCAGTGTCAATCATTAATTTAGCTTGAAGATCCGGTATGATAATATAGGGGAGGTGTACATTTTGTTTTACATTTAACGATATTACGTCGGTGGTGTTCTCGCAGGATCCATGGAAAAATCCTGATAATTATTATTCGGTGTTTCTTCTGGGTCTAAATAATTAGCTTCCTGTTGGTACTCTTCATAGCCTTCATATTCTGGTTGACAATTTTGGGTCACTTGAGAGTCGATTTCGAATGGATTTTTGAAGTTTGGCTTCTTCTTCTGTTGTGTCGTGATAAAATAATTCTTCTGATGTAAAAGTTGGTCTCGGCTGGGAATAACTAACTCGCGAAAGTTGCCTAGTATTTCCGGAGCTTATGTTCATTGGTGTTGGTTTTGGTTGCGGTAAATTTCGAGGTTTGAATACATTTGTATTTTGCCTTTGTTGATTTCCAAATTGTTGAAAAGATGTTTGTGCATTTGCTATAGCTGGGGTAAACAATTTCGGCTGTTGTGGAAAATTGGTTGTTGGTTACCAAATCCAGTAAAGCGCGGTTTTTGTGGTGGCAATCTTGAATATCCAAATTGTGGCAATTATGAAAATTGTGGAAATTGTCTGGATATGGGCTGCGGTATCTCTGCTGGAACTGGCATGGTAAAAGGTCTCCTGGTAAATTGTGGCTTATAAAAATTGTTAGGAGTTTGTTGTCTTGGTTTCTGGGTTCTTAAAGTTGATGGAAATCTCTGCTGTGTAGAATTTTTCGCATAATTTATGTTTTCCTCGGCTAGTACATAAGTTACGGCCTTTTCTACGGTGTCAGGTCGTTGCGCTCTTAGCGATCCTAGTGGTTCACGTAGCCCGGTTAAGTAGGCATTTAAAGTAAGGTGATCGTAGAGATCACCTTTGATTTTTCTAGTGGCGGCGTCATTAATATTGATTCGTAATTGCGAAAACAGTAATCCACGAATATCCTGACAGCGGTTATAATATTGTTGTGGATTTTCGTTTCCTTGCCTAAGCAGCATGAGGTCACTTAGCAAAGAATTTTCGTCACGTTGGTCCGAAAAAGACTTTTGAAGTATGTCTTTTAAATCGTCCCAAGAATTGACATCTCTACCATTTGTAACTAGACCGGCGTCGCCAATTAATTTGCTTCTATTCGACGAGAGAATGAAGTGGTTAATAAAAAGATCCGGTGTATCTGATTTGGTGAATTGATTAATTATCAATTCGCTAGCCCTAATAAATTCGGATAGACGCGCAGGATCGCCGTCAAATTCCGGAATAGTACGCAAATATTCGACGTGGAATGAAGTCATATTTTGCGTGGTATTATTTATAGAATTTAAAGTTTGGGAATCCTCTTGATTTATATTTAAATTAGATATTTGGTCAACAAGGGTTTAAATTAACATTAAGGGTAATAATAAAATTATGGAAGGCACATAAAGGAATAACGAACAAATAAAAAGCGTATGAACTCACTTTGATTCTTCTCTGCGTTGTCCTGTCCTTGAAAGTCCCCTTTTGATTGCGATGTCCTTAACCTAGGTGGTCCAATAGGTTCAGCGATTTCGGTCCGGTCCCCTGTATTCAAGATGCGGCGATGGATGTCCTCTCGATTCAAGACTCGGCGATGTATGTCTTCGTCCCGATGTTTTGTTGTTGCGTTGCCCGAAGTTGCCGATTTTTGTGCACTCCGAACAAAGTTTTTCGATTGCGAATTAAATCGTTGACACGAACGACAAATCGATTTAGTATTTGCCTTATCGCAATCCTACCGACTGCGACAGTGATATTTTAAGTGCCGAAATTTAAATAAAAAAACTTTATTTTATTTCCACACTGAGCAATTACACAATGTCTTTACATAAAGAATGCTGCATAACAACTGACTTAATTCTAATTACAATCTGTCTACAAGCAAGCAAGTTGATAAGATAAGGAAATGACACCTCGTAAGATTACCAAAGCGTGCCTTATCTATCCCACGTAACTCCAGTCACACGTTCTTTTACGTCACTGAAACAAAAAGCAGGTTAGCAACAGGTTACATCATAATTATTTGTATTGCATTTACCTGAGGTTTTTTTCTCAATTGTTGGTGTTTTCAATTCAATTACGCTATTTGTGTACGAGCGAACCATATCTGTTTTGAGTTGTCAATATTGGAGGTTAAACTGTCATTTGCAAGAAGGTCGGTCGTTTGCTATACAAGTTGATAAGTCCTACTTAACAGTAATTGTAATACTGGGTGTTCAACCTAACCCTTTGACAAGAGTTTGCTCATGGTAGATCGGAGCTTTATTTTATTTGATTGCAAATGAATAAAATAGAAAGAGCAATAAACCATTAATTTTGCACGGTAAATAATAAAAACGTGATTTTAATAAGCCCTGAGATTACACAAGAATTATTTATTGAAACTATTCTATATATGTAATTGTGATGATTTACCGTAGTTATTTAATTTATTATTACTAAAGCCTTTTTAAGCAGAGGGGCATCATTACAATATGTGTGTTCTGTGTTTGCTATCACATGCCATGGAATTTTATACAGAGTTAATAGCACTTTATTGGATATATAAGTCTGACTTAAATTAGCTATTCCTCCAAGCAACCATATTGTTTTGCGTTGCTGGTTCTGTTAGAGAGTGTGTATTTTTTGATGGCAAACCAACAGCAACAATTTATTGAACTTTTTGGTTTAGCACCCTTTGGAAGGAAACAGAACAGTGAGTAGACTATTTCCAGAAATGTTTTAGAAATTTAAGCACACTGGACTATAAATACAGCCACTACCTTAGTTATTTTTTATGGCACTCAAAAACATTTTAAGTTGGCTATTTGTTTTGTATAATCGATTACCTTTAATTTCATATCCAACAAGATCATGTTTACTTTTTTTAATAAAAAATTAAAGTCTGCTATTTTGGATTCTTCTTCTTTAGGTGCCTTCTCCTATCGGAGGTTGGTGATCATAACAGCTATTCTTATTTTCGATACTGCTGCCCTAAATAGTTCTACCGAGGAGCAGTTGTACCAGTCTCATAAATTTTTCAACCAGGATGTTCTTCGTCTTCCTACGTTTCTCTTCCCTGCTATTTTTCCCTGTATAATTAACTGTAGCATATGGTATTTTTCTCCACGCATAATATGTTCGAAATACTCCAGTTTTCGTCTCTTTATTGTATTTATTAGTTCGCGTTCTTTATGTATCTGATGTAGGACTTCCTCATTCGTCTTCCTTTCTATCCACGATATCCTTAACATACGTCGATAAACCACAATTCAAAGGTTTGAATTTTGTCTATTTCTCGTTTCTTAAGGGTCCACGCCTCCATTCCGTATAGAAGAACAGAAAAGATGTAACACCTCACGAATCTAATTCGGACTTGTATATTTAGGTCCCTATTGCATAGTAAGTGTTTGATTTTAATGAAAGCAGCCCTCGCCGTTTCTATCCGTATTCTTATTTCTTGTACTTGATCGTTATTCTCGTTTATTATTGTCCCCAAATATTTATATTTCCTTACTCTTTCAATGATGGTGTTGTTTATTGTTAAGTTTGCTACATCATTTTTGGTTTTGGATACGACCATAAATTTGGTTTTGTTTAAGTTTAAGTGCAAACCATACGATTCGCTGATTCTATTTAGCCGTTCCATCATTTTTTGAAGATCCGAGATGTCATTCGCTAGCATTACGGTATCATCGGCATATCTAATGTTATTTATGGGTGTTCCGTTTATTATTATTTCGGCTGTTTCCCCTTTCAGGGCTTCCTGAAATATTGTTTCGGAGTATAAGTTAAATAGCAAGGGCGACAGTACACACCCTTGCCTCACTCCTCTTTGAATTTCAATTTTCTCTGTCGTTTTCTTTTCTATTCTAACGTTAGCCTTTTGATTCCAGTATAAATTCTGAATGATTCGTAGATCATGTTCGTCAATCTGTTTGGTCTTAAGTATTTCTATTAGCCGTTGGTGTTGAACCTTGTCAAATGCCTTTTCATAATCTACTAGGCACATATATACATCTATATTCATGTCTAGACATCTTTGCATCAAAACATTAATTCCATATAATGCATCTCTAGTTCCCAGCCCCTTTATAAATCCAAACTGGGTATCGCTGATTTCTTTCTCTAACTTTTTATATATCCTCATGTGTACTATCTTTAAGATTTTAAGCGTGTGGCTCATAAGACTTATAGTTCTATATTCTGTGCAGTCTCTCGCATTATTCTTTTTTGGTAACGCCACAAATGTCGATTTTAACCATTCCTGAGGTATCACACCAGTTTTGTATATATCATTAAATAGATCTATAAGAGGCTGTAATTCTTCATCTTCTATTAACTTTATTATTTCAATAGGGAGCTCGTCTGGGCCGACTGCTTTGCCGTCTTTCATATTTTTTATTGCATGTTTCACTTCTTCTTTTGTTATTTCAATTGCATTTATTTCGCTGTGTTCCGTATTCACGTTCGTTCTGTTGTCTCCAAATAACTCTTTTATATATTCTTCCCATCTATTCATTCTTCGTTTAGGATCTAGTATTATTGTACCATCTTTTTCTTTTAATAAACCGTATTGTTTTCTTTTAGCTGTACCCGTAATCTCTTTAACCTTCTTGTGTATGTTAAAAGTATCGTGATTCGCTTGTAACGCTTCTATTTCTTTACATTTTTCCGTCATGTATTTTTCTTTTGCTTCTTTAATTTTTCTTTTAATCAATATGTGTAGTTCTTTGTATTTTTCTTGATTCCGATTTTTATTTTTACGTCGTTGTTCCATAAGTTGGAGTATCTCATTAGTCATCCAATTTTGCTTCGGTTTTCTTTGTATGGTGTTTAATTTGTCAGTTGCTACCTGCATTACCGTAGTTTTTATTTTTTCCCATTTTATATTTATATCACTATTTTCTGGTTGATTTTGATTATTTGTTTCTTGTAGATTTTCCCGTAGATTTTTTACTACTTCAGCTTTGATCTTCTCATCTTTTAGCAGCGTTTGATTTAATATTTGTCTATTGTACTTCTTCTTTTTTATCTTTTTTAGTCTTGTTCTTATTATCACTACTACCGGATGGTGGTCAGACCCTACATCAGCGCCCGGGTATGTTTTGGCAGATATTATAGAATTTCTGTATTTTTTATTAATTAAAATGAAATCTATTTGATTTCGTATTATTCTCTCTTCTGTGTGCTTGGGAGATGTCCACGTATACAACCTGCGCTTAGGAAGTTTAAACCATGTATTTACAACAATTAATTCTTTCTTCTGGCAGAATTGTATTAGTCTTTCCCCTCTGTCATTACGTTTGCCTAGACCATAGCAACCAACACAGTTGTCAACAGCTCCTTTGCCTATTTTGGCATTGAAGTCACCTAAAATAATAGTTATATCTTGCTTTTTAACTATCTTAAGCAATTCGTCGAGTTCTTTATAACATTTTTCTATTTCTTCTTAATCTTTCTCTGCTGTTGGTGCATACAGAACAAGACCCTGTGATATGCTGTATGTACCACCCTACCGGACTAACATGCGACTCCATTCGCCTATTGTGAGAATGCTCATTCGAACTAATAGGTTCATTGCAGAGGCTGATGCTAATATATTTAATACATCTCAAATTAAATTTAAAACTGTTATTCTGAATTTCTATCGCGACCACTATTATGCATAATTACATAAAATTGGTATATTTTATTAAATCCTAATGAAATAATGTGAACTTCCTGAAATTGGCTACCTTGCAAACGAATTATAATTATGTAATTTTAGGGTTAAGCTAAAATGTATTTTTTTTTCTCTTTGTGTCTATTTTTAACTTGTGTTATTTTTTTTTGTAAATATGGGAATGCTGGCAATATTATTGGGCGTTAGCCCGTTTTGTCAGTATATATTAAATAAATTAAATCTGTACAACATTTATTTTGCTAATCTGGGATTCTAACTGTATCATCATTATCCTTTCGTTGTATCTTATGATGTTTGCGACTGACCTGCTTATTTCCTTTGTTACCATAATTGCTAGTCCGTATTTTGGATTCAATTACGGTTAAATATCACTTTATTTATAGATTATATCAATTTTTAATATTAGAAATAATGATTGTCAACAGGGGATGTTCCTAACGTCACGTATTTTAATATTAATGCTGCCTGTGCCCGATCTTCGGCTTATTAAAAAGTTGCAAATATTTTGCGGCAAAATGAGAGATTCTAGAGCCCTGATTTTATATTAATTAGGTGCAATAATATTTGGCTAACTCTGTAGAAGATGAAACTCTCTCAATGGGTCGGGTCGCTAAAAATTATTTATGTTTAGAGAAAACTAATTTCGGTAGCTCCAATTTAGAAAAAATTCTCTACTTGTGAATGCACCACAATTATCCAACGTAGCTAACTTCAAATTGTGACATATAATGTGAAATGGTGTGCTCGTACAAAATTGCAAAATTTCTATTTAAAACAACTCCAAAATCGGCAAATTTACCACAGGTAAGCAATGCTGATCTTGCCTAGCAACAGTGCTAACGGCTTTTGTTTGTGACGTAAACTCACTCCGATTTGTCTTTCTTCTGGATTTATAAAATCTACTGACGCCAAGTCAATTTCTGATTTATAAAATGCACTGGACATACGGGAATTGCTGCGATGTTTAGCGGAAACCCCAATCTTGCAGGCTCTACCACTATAAACAGCCCGGGACAAAGAAATTTTGCACGATACCTGGCTAAAGTTGCTGTCTCCGTTGCTGGCCGCACTTTCGGGTGACGCCAACTCGTTCTCCTTTATGCCACCGGCCTGGGATCTCGGATCTTCGCTTGATGTGTTTCTTGAAGCACCCCTCCAACTGTTGAATGCACCAGTCCTGGCTCCAACTGACTCCTGCAGCTTGTATCGGCTCTCGAACGTAGCTCTTCCTCAGATCGCCACTAGCCTGGATTTCTCGAAAGCGAATTCGCACCCAAAACTGCACTTAATAACTGGCAAACTGGATCTATCAATGCCCCACACTTTAACTTGATAAATAAAACACCGGTGAACAAACTGATATTTAATTTAGCAAAATTTAACTTTTTATAGTAGCTGATATAAAACAATGCTATTGGCGTGGGTTTGAATTAAGCTCTCTCTACAGTGGCTGTTAAACAATTGAACATCTCGTGACTATAGTAACATCAGACCACATTTGTTTACAGGAATTAAAGTTTGATACATAAATTGACTTATAGACTAATGTTTTGATTACATTATAATTCTTACATGCTAATAATTGTTTTCGTTAGGTTAGAAACGCACTTCACTTTATACTCTGCTTTTCACTGTGTTTTACAACCGCACTGTCTTGTTCTGTAGTTTTAAATGCACTTTATAATGTCCTTTCGCTCATTTCACTCTGTTCGTAGGTTGCTCTTTGCAATATTTCATGTCGGTTGCGCTTTCAATTTTTCTAAGCTTCGTACCAGATTGCTGTACCCTTCAGTTATTCTGCCATTCTGGTTCTAGCTTTCTGATTACTATAATTGCTCATACTTTGTACTTATGCATACTATTTCATATAATAACAAATGTACCACTACAAACGTTAATGCTATAATCGCCAGATACAATCTAAATGCATTCGCACTTCCAAAATCTCGTCAAATCTGAGCTCCAACGAACATAACCCGTTTGAACTAGCTTTCATGTTACCTTTGCCTCAATCTATGAAACTCAGCTGCACACATCAGTGCATTTATTTAAATAAAAGTAAGCTAAGCTTGCACCAATTAAAATAATTCATTATGTGCCTCGGTTTGATTTATAAAGCTTTTTAGCACAATTGGCTAGCAGATTTGTTGAGAGCACAGAACCATCTCAATATATATGAGCAATAGAGAACATGAAAATAGACGTTCTGCTTTTAAAACTTACTTATTTTATTTGTATTTTCAACTAATAACTTATCCCCAAATAACCTTCTCCCTCATCCCAGTCACGGGTTCCAGAAGGCGACAATCACTTTTTAATTGCCCACAACATAAGGAACAAAATGAGACCACCCTCAATACTCAATCACAAAAACACAGACGGGATATAAACATTTGTAGTTGTAACATCCGCTATTAGTTTATAGGTGTGTTGTTTATGCTGGCAGCAATTTCCACTCATAGTATTTGTCAATTTGTTCAGTTTCGGCGATATGTCCACCGACAGAATTCGGCATTTTGGGTATTTTTGGCGTTTTGTCCACGGTAATTAATCCGGCAATTTGTCCATTTTCGGCGAAATGTCCATCCAAAGAATTCGGCATTAAAATAAGATTCAATGTCTTGTCCATTCGGCGATATGTTCTAGACTCTTTCGGACTTTAATTCGACGATCAGTTGTTTCAGTTAACTTACCTGGGAACTCGCAGATGAGTATTTGTTGCAGTCATAAGCGATTCGACGATCCTTTGAAGTTAGGCATTGAATTTCACTGTGTGATAAGCTGGAGCAGGTTGAATGTGGAAGTGTACACTTGTCACAACTAATTTCTCTATCAATGTGGGCATCACGGCCACAGTTCAAGCATTTGCTAATTATCAGCACCGATTTAACACAGTTTTGCTATTAAACTGTGAGTTTATCTTAGAAAATGTTAACTTTATTGCAGAGCAGAAAGTTTAATGAACTCCTACCTCTTTGTGCACACGCACAACCATAATAGCGTTTTTGCACACTAACAAAATATGAATAAATAAAGTTGCTAAAATTTACTTACTTAATTCTATGGATTTTTAACATTTGGTATAAGGCTGTATTTACTAAATTAATGACCATCTCTTTTTGTTGTAGGTGTCAAGATATTTAAATTACTTATCCCCTGTCATCAAAAGGAACTCTGATATTTAAACTAATAATGGACACTAAAGAAGAAAGCATCGAAAGTACTAATTTAGGTATACATATTAAGAAGACTCATATAGAGAAAAAAACCTTATAGTTGCTCTGTTTGTGGATACAAAACAAACCGAAAACGTCACTTAGTTACACATATGAGAACACATACAGGAGAAACGCCTTATAGTTGCTCTATTTGTGAATACAAAGCAACTGTAAAAAGTGCTTTAGTTACACATATGAGAAAACATATAGGAGAAACGCCTTATAGTTGCTTCGTTTGTGAATACAAAACAAACCAAAAGAATAATTTAGTTACACATATGAGAACACATACAGGGGGAACGCCTTATAGTTGCTCCGTTTGTGGATACAAAACAAACCAAAAAGGTCACTTAGTTACACATATGAGAACACATACAGGAGAAACGCCTTATAGGTTACTGAGAACACATACAGGGGCAACGCCTTATAGTTGCTCCGTTTGTGGATACAAAACAAACCAAAAAGGTCACTTAGTTACACATATGAGAACACATACAGGAGAAACGCCTTATAGTTGCTCTATTTGTGAATACAAAGCAACTGTAAGAAGTGCTTTAGTTACACATATGAGAACACATACAGGGGAAACGCCTTATAGTTGCTCTGTTTGTGAATACAAAGCAACACAAAAGAATAATTTAGTTACACATATGAGGACACATACAGGAGAAACGCCTTATAGTTGCTTCGTTTGTGAATACAAAGCAACTAAAAAAAGTTCTTTAGTTAGACATATGAGGACACATACAGGGGAAACGCCTTATAGGTGCTCTATTTGTGAATACAAAGCAAAACAAAAGAATAATTTAGTTAAACATATGAGGACACATACAGGAGAAACGCCTTATAGTTGCTCTATTTGTGAATACAAAGCAACTGTAAAAAGTGCTTTAGTTACACATATGAGGACACATACAGGAGAAACGCCTTATAGTTGCTCCGTTTGTGAATACAAAGCAATTAAAAAAAGTTCTTTAGTTAGACATATGAGGACACATACAGGAGAAACGCCTTATAGGTGCTCTATTTGTGAATACAAAGCAACTGTAAAAAGTGCTTTAGTTACACATATGAGGACACATACAGGAGAAACGCCTTATAGTTGCTCTATTTGTGAATACAAAGCAACTAAAAAAAGTTCTTTAGTTAGACATATGAGGACACATACAGGAGAAACGCCTTATAGGTGCTCTATTTGTGAATACAAAGCAACACAGAGGAATAATTTAGTTACACATATGAGGACACATACAGGAGAAACGCCTTATAGTTGCTCTATTTGTGAATACAAAGCAACTGTAAAAAGTGCTTTAGTTACACATATGAGGACACATACAGGAGGAACGCCTTATAGTTGCTTTGTTTGTGAATACAAATCAACTAAAAAAAGTTCTTTAGTTAGACATATGAGGACACATACAGGAGAAACGCCTTATAGGTGCTCTATTTGTGAATACAAAGCAACACAAAAGAATAATTTAGTTACACATATGAGGACACATACAGGAGAAACGTCTTATAGTTGCTCCGTTTGTGGATACAAAACAAACCAAAAAAGTCACTTAGTTAGACATATGAGAACACATACAGGAGAAACGCCTTATAGTTACTCTATTTGTGAATACAAAGCAACTGTAAAAAGTGCTTTAGTTACACATATGAGAACACATACAGGGGAAACGCTTTATAGTTGCTCTGTTTGTGAATACAAAGCAACACAAAAGAATAATTTAGTTACACATATGAGGACACATACAGGAGAAACCCCTTATATTTGCTTCGTTTGTGAATACAAAGCAACTAAAAAAAGTTCTTTAGTTAGACATATGAGGACACATACAGGAGAAACGCCTTATAGGTGCTCTATTTGTGAATACAAAGCAACACAAAAGAATAATTTAGTTACACATATGAGGACACATACAGGAGAAACGCCTTATAGTTGCTCTATTTGTGAATACAAAGCAACTGTAAAAAGTGCTGTAGTTACACATATGAGGACACATACAGGAGAAACGCCTTATAGTTGCTTCGTTTGTGAATACAAAGCAACTAAAAAAAGTTCTTTAGTTAGACATATGAGGACACATACAGGAGAAACACCTTATAGGTGCTCTATTTGTGAATACAAAGCAACACAAAAGAATAATTTAGTTACACATATGAGGACACATACAGGAGAAACGCCTTATAGTTGCTCTATTTGTGAATACAAAGCAACTGTAAAAAGTGCTTTAGTTACACATATGAGGACACATACAGGAGAAACGTCGTATAGTTGCTTTGTTTGTGAATACAAAGCAATTAAAAAAAGTTCTTTAGTTAGACATATGAGGACACATACAGGAGAAACGCCTTATAGGTGCTCTATTTGTGAATACAAAGCAACACAAAAAAGTCATTTAGTTACACATATGAGGACACATACAGGAGAAACTCCTTATAGTTGCTTCGTTTGTGAATACAAAGCAACTAACAAAAGTTCTTTAGTTAGACATATGAGGACACATACAGGGGAAACGCCTTATAGTTGCTCGGTTTGTGAATACAAAGCATCACAAAAATATGATGTAGTTAGACATATGAGGACACATACAGGAAAAATATAGTCTGTTCAGTAAATATAAAAACACAAAGTGGCTTTTGATTTCCAAAATTTCATGAGTGTACTTTCAAAATTCATCTTTGTCTAGAAATGTACTAACAAAAAATTACTAAAACAAATAGGTTAAGCAACTGTCATAAATGTTGTAAATAATTACTTTTAAGAATATTATGCAAATACTGTGTTAGATACTATTGACGTAGCGTTTCTTAATTGGTGTTTTTATTACATTTTATAAAAGTTTAGGGGCGAATTTCCAGAAAAATTTCTACTTTGACACTAAAATAATGAGAAATATTAATTGTCATTTTTAAATTCAAACCTGCCTTTATACAGGTGCCTTTGCAAAACAAAATACAGAATCCCTAGTACAAAAATTGTATGCATATGCCAACTTCAAAACAATTTGTTTTTGTGTTTACTGAATGCTCTATACATTATATTTGAGAGCTTTAGAGCATATTGAGGGGATCTTTTTAAGTCAAAAATGTTTGATGACTACAACTACATGGTCTATATTCAATCATTATGAAGTTACAGGCATTTTAAGTTTTAAAGTATTTATAATTGCTAGGGTTGTAAATTGTTAATTTCTTAGACATATATTAAATCCAGGTAGTTTTGCATTGATATTGACTAGAACTAATGGAGATACCTAGCTATCACTTGTTTCGTTGATTTTGCTACGGCGTTGAATAATACATTCTATAGTCTTGTTTTTAATCTTGGAGAAGGAATTGAAAAGCCATATTTGCACTAGAAAATATCACCAGAAAATACACTAGGAAATTTTGGTGTCAATTTTTAATTCTTTCATGTATAGTATTGACAATGCACGTAAAAATTTAATCTGTAATATATTTTGTAAAATTGCATTATATTGTAATGACAGAAAGAGATTAAGAAAACAAAACTGTTAACCGATATGCAAGCGGTTCAAACAGTTGATACGTCAAAACTTGTCAAAATATATGCTACTGAGTATTGTATAAAACCGGATCTGTCTTAGCCAATCACAGATGTAGCTTTTGGCGTGAAATAATTGAATTGCCTTTCCTAGTTTAAAAACAGACTAAAATTAATAAAAATTCACTTCTAGGTTATTTTGCTTGATTTGCTAAATTTAAAATTGTCCTTCATTGTGTATGAGAAAAACTTTATAGGTGCAGCAGAAAAATCATTTATCTACACACATGAGGTGTTACATAAAAGATAACTAGTTTTTCAAATAAGTGGCCGTATTGTAATGAAAATGATTTTTGCATTTTATAAATTGAGTTGCAATTAAAACAGCTACAAAAGAAACGTTACACTAATTGATGAAATTGGTCAGCGTGAGTGGTCCCAAAACTTGATATACAGTGAGCTATAGCGCTGCAAGTGGACTAGCGTTCTCATGCAGATAAATATTTTAAATGTACGGTTTCAAAATTCCAAAAACTTTAAAAAATAAAAAGTAAGTAGCGTTGGCTAATCTATGGATTCAAAGCTTCATAATAAAAAAAGAATCGTGCAAATTGATCTTGTAGAACTCGTAAACAAAGTTAATCAAAAATGAGAATCGTGTTTTAAATATAGGGATAGATTTAGAGATTTGTAAATGTAAATATGTAAGTGATGCTATAAGACCTCGCTTAATAAGTACCTAATATTATTTGTGAATACAAAACCAAATACATACAAATATTCAAAATCTGTAAACTAGTACTCTTACAATAACTTTTAAGTATAGAGAATTAAAATATCTAATGTCTTCTAAAGACGGCAAAGCATATGGTCTAAATACTATTATATGTTGGTAATGTTCCATGATATTAGATATGTAGTGGACGTAAATGTTAGTATAATTAGGTATTGTTAAATTAGTTGTAAGTGTGGAGGTTAATATGTATAGTCATAAGGTAGAACTGTACATTTCATTTTAAAATATATAACTATTTTATCTGAAATTTTCGATGGAATATTTAGGTAGGTACCTTACGCTCGTTAGCACTCATGTTCCATTTTTCACATTTGTTTTTCAATGGTATCCTTGCCGCACTCATTTTAATATACTATTGATTTCATGCGGAATGACATTGTAAGCGATTACAGATTGTAACAATGAATCGCCGAAATATAGCTATAGAATGTTGTGGAACGTTTAAACCTGAACAACTTCAAGTTAAAAACTAAAAATAGAGTTTAAGTCACTGTTTAATTTATAATCATGATCATTAACACTTTAACATTAACATGAGTTTTTTAAAGATAATTTCATAAACTACAAAATTCATTTAACCTAGATATGCCTGCTGTCCTATAAGGACGCCGCGTTTTAACAGTGAACTGCAATTGTTTTAGTAGGTTTTCGGAAATGCCAATAGATGGCTATGTGGTAACATTTCAAGAGACTGACAAGAAGTGGTGTCTTGTAGTTTTTACTGATGCGACAAGTGTGCATATGCGGCAGTTGTTTTAAAAGTTTATGATGGATGCTCAAATTGACCTAAATTTAACAGTGTGAGTATTTACAGTATTTATTAGCACAAATTTCAATAAATTTTACTATATTATTATGCATTATGGTTTCATTTAACAATAAACTGAGCCCACTTTGGTCAAATCACCTAAAGTATTTTTGATATTTATCAAAACCAAGGTGCTCTTTAAAAGAACAGTAGACAGAGAATGTCTAAAGGTAGACATTTTTTGCAGAGGTCTTACCTTACACGAACTTTGTTAATTGAAGATGATTTAATAGATGTTGATATTGGAATAGCAGTTTTGCCTTCGACAAATGCGTGTTATCCTATAACACATGAGGACTCTGGCGAAGAGGACTTTATGGAAATTAACAATTTACCTGGAAACCTTTGTGTGGTGACCTATTGAGCCAGCAAAAACGAAAGGAGCATTCCAAGAAATTATGAAGAAACTTGAAGGGCTGGAAGTAGGTCAGAAGAGAATAGAAAACAAATTAAATGAAATACAGTCACAATTAGAGGTGGTTAAGAAAAAAAATATCGTTTTGAAAAATGAAAATAAGAAATTAATAGAAAAAATCACAGACTAAGAAAAGAAAATAAAAGTATTGGACAGGGAAATAAGAACAAAGCGATTAATAATATATGGAATTAATGAAGAGGAAAATGAAAAAGAACTGGAAATGAAGGAAAAAATCAGAGTGATCCTCAGGGATATAGGGATAACTATAAATATAGAAGAAGTGCAAGATATAAAAAGATTAGGAAGGCAAAATCAAAGCAAAAGTAGGCCAATTTTGCTGGAGTTAAGTAGCTGGAACAAAGAAAAAATAATTAAATCAGCTAAAAAGTAAAAGGAACAAAGATATATCTCAGAAGACCTTACTAAGGTAATGCAAGAACAAAAAAATTATTAATAGATCATAAAAAAATCCCGGGAATTGGGGAATAGAGTACACATTTGCAATAATAGATTGTAAACGGCGAAAGCTATATAACCAAGCAGCTTAAGAAACAGAAAGTAGAACAGGAGATCCAAGAGGGTGAAAATAAAAAAAAATAAGAAAATAAGACAGAAGATGAGAAAACAAGGAAGGTGAGCGAAAGAACCCCAAGAGAAGAAGACAGGAGAAGGAATGAGTCCGTGAAACAAGTAAGATACACAACAAATTTGGACAGAGATCTAAAAAACTATTAACTGGAGCAGTCGCACCAAAGGGCAATAAAGATAAGACTACACAGGGAGGAGATACGGACAATGAGTCGGAAAATATAAATAAAACAAAAAATATAAGAAGACAAGCAAAAGAAAGAGAAATAGGTCTTGGTACTTGGAACATTCAAACAATAAATGGGAAAGAAGATGAAATAATCGAAGAAATACATCGTTACCAAAAGGATATACCTTAAATTACTCAGGAAATAAAACAAGAGAAGAAACAATATATGGGGTAGGCATAATACTACCAATAGAATTGATCAGACACATAACGAAAACACACCATATGAATTCACGAATAATAGCAATAGAATTGAATATAGGAGAAAAGTTAGGTATTATACATATTTATGCACCAGTAGAAGGAACGGATATGGCAGAAGTAAGAGAATTTTATGAAAGACTGCAACATATGTATGACAGCATAAGGGAGGGAAATGAAAAAATAATTATGTGAGACTGGAACGCCAGAATAGGAAACGACCTAAGGATAGGAATGGGGAGCATGGGCCCGGTGGGAAGAGATGGGGAGGGGGGGGGGGGATATTAAACAACAGTGGAAAAGAAATGATCGAATTCTGCCAAATCAATGATCTACTTATTGGTAATACCTTCTACCGTCAAAGTACAGAAGATAGGTACACCTTTGAAGCAAGAGGAAGAAAGACAAAAAGCATAATCGACATACATAATATGTACGCAAGAATCCAAACACCTTGGTACTGAGGTTAAAGTGATGGTGGAAGCAGAATTAGGTACAGGTCACAAACTAGTTACTATGAAAGCAAAAACCAGAAAAATAATAAATTAACGAAGAACCGAAACAGTACTGGAAAATGGATGTTACAAACGAAATGTGAAGAAGTAAGACAAAAATACAAAGAGCAGGTAGAGAGAGTTAAGTAGAGAGGAAGAATCACAACAGACTTGGACGCTAGAAGATAGGTGGAACAAATTTAAAGGAATTGTAAAGCAAGCAGCAGAAGAGGTATGCGGAAAGAAAGAAGTATATACAAAGTATAAAAGGACAAGATGGTGGAATAAGTAAGTGAGGGGAGCAATAAGGGCCAAACAAAGCGACATGGAAAAAATATTACAAAACAAGATAGAAAAGACTACATAAAAAAGGAATGAGGCCAAGAAAGTCGTAAAAGAGGCTAAAGCGAAAAGCTATGAAGAATTTTGAAAAGAAATGGAAGATCATGAATTAAATAACAGAAAATTCTGCAATACAATTAAAAGAATAGGAGGAAAAATATACGAGCTCATGGCGTCAACTGAATAGTACGTTGTGAGTGCTGCGAAATATTTTATAAATTCCTCTGCAACGGGTAAACAATTATTTACCAGAAGTTGTCAACGCCCAGTATCTGGTTCGATTAGTTCGTCTAGTAATTTTCGGCATCTTAGTGTATTAAAAAAGCGTTTTTAATTGCAATTTATTGGCAATATTATTAACATGATGGTGTTCACGCAGTCACAGTTAAACGACATTCAGTCCTTGATAGACAAAAATGTGAAAACAATGTGTGCGGATAATGATTTCATATCTGCTATTGCAGTGGCTGTAGCAAAGGTTGTTGAAACCAACCTACAAAAAGCTTTTGTTGATATAAACAACCAAGTGCGGGATTTAAATCTTAAACTGAACTCACTTGAACTTCAAAATGAACAGTTAATAAAAGTGAACACTTCTCTTGCTGCTGATATCGATAATCTACAACAGTATTCGCGCAGAAACAACATTCGTATCTTTGGTATACAGGAAATCAAATCGGAGGATACAGATGATGTTATTTTAAATCTCTTCAAGGATAAGTTGGGTATTCCACTTGATCGTTCTGCACTGGATCGCACCCACAGAGTGGGCATGAATACGGGTCGAGGACGTCACCTCATTGTGAAATTCGTCAACTACCATGATCGCCACACTATAATTGCCAATCGCAAAAAATTGAAAGGTTCTGGAATGGTTATCACAGAAGATCTCACTAAAACCAGACTGAATGTCTTAAAAATGGCCCAAACAAAGTTCAAAAATGAAAACGTTTGGACATCAGACGGTCAAATCTGGATTAAATCTAACAACAAAAAGCATAAGGTTAAAAATGAAGAAGAGGTACTTAAGCTACTGGACTAATACGCAGCACTCGCCAACTCAAATTGACTCCCGCGTTAGCTCGACCTTAGCGTTAATTAGAATATTTTCATTTTGTTTGTCAGTGTGTGTCTGTATTAGTTACATATTATATTTTCTTTGTATTTGCAGAATTTGAATTGTTTTATATATATTTGTGTTTTTGTTTCAGGTAAATATTTAAGTTCTTCATGGTAGATGTAATGTCTGAGATATCGGTCATTTATCAAAATTGTCGAAGTATCAAAAGAAAACTTCAAGACTTTTTCTTATTTGGAGCTGTTGCACATTATGATATTATTTGTGTATCCGAAACCTGGTTAACACACGACATACACTACGATGAAATTATAGATTCAAATATTTACAATTTAGTACAAGGAGATAGAAACGCAGTAATCACAGGTAAGTACAGGGGAGGTGGTGTGTTAATCGCGTTAAAAAAGTCATTCAAAATACTCAAAATAATAACTAAAAATGTCCTATATGATGCAATAATTGTCAAAGTAAAAATAAATAAAAACATTAAGTAACAAACGACTTCCGGGATTGGACCGTCTCATGATTGAGATCGAAGAACTCAACGTTTCACCCACTTTCGTAAGGGGCTTCATCAGGAGGAAAAAAGCAAAAGAGCACGGTAACTCAACGTGTTAACCACGCCAGAGGCGAAACTCTTTGCAGGGAAGGGACAGAAGAGCACGGTAACTCAACGTGTGAACCACGTCAGAGGCGAAACTCGACTCCGCCTCTGACGTGGTTCACACGTTGAGTTACCGTGCTCTTTTGCTTTAACACGCTTGGCTACACTTCTCGCTCCTGAAGGCGTGGCCAGGGTTACACTGGTGGCTTATTGGCCACACGTTCACGTCTAGCTCAGTGGATGAGTGGGTCAACCAACGGCGGAAGAGGCTGGAGAGCGTGCTTGTTTATTAGTGGTAGCAAATAATGAAGGAATCCAAGCACAAGTTCTTTTATTTCGACTAACTGCGTTAACATCTAACAATAATCATACCATATAAACACTATCTGTACCTGGCTCCACACACACAAACACACCGGTATAATACTCAATCTCACACTCATTCATCAAACATTCAGGCCATACTGAAGGTACTTAAATCTAACTATGTTAATAAATGTCTCTGGCTGGACGCGACAGTTTGGGGGGGGGGGGGTTCTGCACACAGAGCACTCGCGACGCGCGTGTCGTTCACTCCCGGCACCGCACGGACTCCCGGTTCACAAGTAAGTGGGGGGAAATCGCTGTATCCTAGGGGGGGCCTCGTCCTGGTTACTGGGGGCGGCGAGGACGCGAGTGACGTCGCCGTTGCGGGATACGCCGAGGTTCTCGCACCAGGGGCAATGACGAGCGCAGGCGCAGGCGGGCGTTCCTCCGGGGATCTCGTCCTTCGGTGGAGCGGGCGACGGCGTCTCGGGGGCGGCGGGGGTTGAGCTGCACCTTGCGTAGCGAACGGCGGGGGTCGTCCTCCAACCTGAGATCTTCCCACAAGCTCTCGAACTCAGCCTTCTCCGTCGGGCTGAGGCAGAAGGCGACTCCTAATAGCTTGGGGACGCAGGTGACCCTAACTTGTGCTACGCGAAGCGGCGGGCGTGCTTCAGGGGTGGCGGCCTCGTATGCGGTGCGTCCCGTGGGGGTATCTCCGGGCTGCGGGGTCCTTGGACTGCTGAGGAGCGGCGTCTCAGCGGGGGCGGCGACGTGGGCACTCTGCGCTTGAAGGCACAGCTGAGTGCCGTGGGCGGGTGGGTCCGGCGAAGCGCTGGGTGAAGCGGGGCCGAATAGGCGCTCCAACAACTCGTGGTGGCTGTAAGTAAAGGAATGGGTGTGGGGGGCGGGAGGCTAGTTCGTACCTCAGAGGACGACGCCGTAGGCGGCGTTCGGGCAAACGTAGTGTCCGTAATACGCGTCCAGGGCTTACTTGTGCTGCATCCTGGTTTTCTTTCTCGTGGCGTGGAGAGAGCGTGGTGGCGGCAGCGGCGAGACGCGCTCCGAGCGGGCGCGAACGGACCTGGGGCACAGCGAGGTACCGGCCTAAGGGCGGACTGCGATGCTGGCGTCTTCTGTGGGCTCTCGTGGACGTGGGGCTGGAGGTTCCTCCAGGCGGCGACGGCGTGGACGGCAGTCGTGGCTAGCTGCAACCTGGACACCCTTTAGTGATCACGAACAGAGCTCGAGTGATCACCAGGAGTCGCAAGGTTGACTTCTGTGAGCAGGGCTCGAACAGAAGGTTTTTGTAATGGGTACTTCGTCGTGACCGTAGGGTCAAGCGAGAAGTGGTTGACCAGAGAGCAGGGCTCGATAAGGTCAGAGGAGTATGCTGATCGGAGAGCAGGGCTCGATCTGATGTACATCTAAGCCAGGGTAGCGTTTTTATAGGGGTTCTTACTCCCTCTTTTTTCTCTTCCACTGCTGCTTTTTCCAGGGTGGGATGGCTGACTCGGCTTCAGGGGGTATTTCGTCGCTTTGTTTATTTATTCGGAGTTTGTGCATTTATTGTTGTTGATATATGTTTTTAATTTTTCAGACTGCTGACGTCGAGACGCTTCTCCTGATACCCCATTCGGTTATATTGGGAGGATTTGGTTTCACATCGCGCTTTTTAATTAATCCGCGGGGCGTGTGTTATATTGTCTGCATATGCGTGCGGCAGGTGCCTTCGCCGTTGGATCAGGTAGCTCGCTTAAGCGTGCTTTTGGGTCAGGTAGTCGTGCATTCTTTTGTACTCGGCTTAAGGTGCCATTGATCTGCAGTCCTTTGTGTTTGCCTGTGACTGAAATTTTCCTGTGACCGATGCGATGTTTAAAAATTATTTATTTAATTATTGGGGCCCGCTTCTGTCGGGATCTAATTTTCTTAGACAATTCCCTTTATTTCCCTTTTGCTTCTCGCAGTAATTTGTTTATCGGGCTCCTAGCGTTTGTAGCTTGAGAATATTTTGTAAACTTGTGGTTTTTAATTTTCTGGATGCGTAAGCCGGCCAGTGGGTGGCTTATTCTTAATTCGATTTGTGTTACCTATTTATTTAACGCTAGTCTAACGATTCTACGTGTTAATAGCATTAACGGCTAGCTACTGCGGGGACGTTTGATTGTTTTTGTTTTAATTCGTTGCATTATTTACCGGTGGTTCCTTGGGCTTGCGTTTGGGAATTTTCCGCTGTCGGTCCCAGCGAGTGCAGGCCGAGCAATTTTTATTAGGGGTTTATGGCTTGTTTTTGACCATTTCGAGACTGGGCCATGCTTATCCGGAAATCGCGGGGGTGTTCGCGATTTCGTAACTAATTTTAAAATTAAGCGGCGTAGGGACGTGATATCCTACGCCAATTTTTCCATGATGGCGGTGTCACTCCGCCCTCACGGAGTTGGCGTAGGTGATTCATATCAATCCCCCCTCTCTTTGGCGTCCTCGATCGTTGATGATGGGGAAAGGTCGAAGTTGGTCGCTGTGTACCTTGGTGGGTCCGTGGTCCTTGTTGACCTGGTACACATGGGCGCCTATCTTCGCGGTGATGCTGTAGGGTCCTCCCCATTTTGGTTGGAATCCGGCGTGAATCTTGTCGCTGGCTTTGGACAGGGGGTGTTCCTTGACGAGGACTCTTTGTCCTACGTAAAAGGCAGGTTGACGGGGGTCGGCTTCGGGCGGTGGGTCCCATCTGATTCGGGCTCGGAGCTGGTCGTCTCGGTCCTGACGTTGATGCTCATGGGGCGGTGGGGTCCTCTGCTCGGCTTCTTCTTTCGTTCGGAGTCTCCATTCGCCGGGTCGGCGGAGTTCTTTGCCGAACATCGCGTAGACGGGGCTACATCCTATCGCGTGATTCCTTCGGGTTTGCGTGTTGAATAACACAGCTGGCAGGTGTAGGTCCCAGTTGTGATGTTCTTGGCCCTGTAGGTTCAAACGGAGGCCTCGTTTGATGTCCTGGTTCCTACGTTCGGTTGGGTTGGCCTGGGGGTGATATACGGCTGTGGTCCATAGTTGAGCCTGCCATCGTTGACAGGCGCGCTGCCAGGGTCGGCTGGTGAACTGGCGGCCGTTATCGGTGAGTAGGGCGCTTGGGTAACCGTATCTTGGGAACACTTCGTCTTCCAAGAGTCGGATGATTACGGGGGCAGTGCTTCTGGCGAGGGTGAAGGCTTCGGTCCATCTGGTGAATAAGTCGGGTATTACCAGTATGAACCTTTTCTTTCTTTTCGTGACGGGGTATGGACCCATTAGGTCGAGGGCTACGGTGTCCCAGGCTTGGCGGGGTTGATGCGGGCTTTGCGTGGCTTTCACCTGGTTTCTACCTTTTTTGCATCTGAGACACAGGAGGCATTGTCTTACGTAGTCCCGGATGTGAATACGCATCCGTGGCCAGAGGAAGAGTTCCGTGATCGCTCGCGTGGTCTCTGCGATTCCTGGATGTCCGGCCGTGGGTTGGTCGTGATATTCCTGGAGGACGGCTGCTTGCGCGGCCTCGGGCACCACTAGGCGAGGTCCTTCCTGGGTCTGACGGTATAGTCGTCCTTGGTCCACAGTGTAGTTCGTCTTGATTTCTTGCAGGGCTGGCGTGGGGTTTCCATTCCCGATGCTCTCGTGCCACTGGTCGATGATCGCTTGTACTGCGGGATCGGAGGCCTGCTGTTGCTGCAGATGAGTAATGAGCTCACTGGCCTGCTCCTCGATCTGGCTGACGCTGGGGGTGCTTGCGCAGTCGGGGCATTTCTGGCAGTGGGTTAGTACTTGGTTCATTACGTTGTCCTCCCGGTAGTACTTCTTTACCAATTGCGTGGTTTCTGGAGCGCTTCGGTGGATGCCTCTGTACCTATGAAAATACTCTATTACCTTTGGTTGGGCGACTGTGGGGATATGCTGAGCGAGGGTTGGCCGTTCGCGGGTCGTCCTTGCTGGATCTTCCCTTTCGCGCGTAACGTGCTTTCCGGGCTCGGAATAGATTGCGGCGGTGGCTACCTCTGGGGCGTCGTTGGCTTTTGGCGTCGAGGCGGAGTCGAGGGGTGGCAGTAGTTCCCGAGCGTCGTTCCATACGGGGCTGGGATGCTCGTTTGCGGGATGTCTTGAGAGGGCGTCGGGCAGTTCGTTGCTGCTGCCGGGGCAATGCTCTAGGGTGAAGGCGAAATCCTGTAGAAATAGTGCCCACCGGGTGAGCTTGGCTCGTTGTTCCTTCTGGGCGTTCAGCCAGGTCAGAGCTCGGTTGTCGGCCCTTAGTGTAAACCTCCGTCCTTCTAGGTACGGGCGGTAACGCTTGATGTCCCACACGGCGGCGAGGCATTCCTGCTCGTTGCTGTGGTACTTCTGTTCAGTGGGTGAGAAGCGTGCGCTGGCGTAGGAGATTATATTTCGGCCTCCTGTGGGGCGTTCCTGGTATAGAACCGCGGCGATACCTGTTTGGCTGGCGTCCGTTTGCAACACAAATGGTCGGGATGCGTCGGGTCTGGCTAGCTTCAATGGGGTGCTCAGCGCGCGTCGGACAGCTTCAAAGGCTTGTTGAGCGGCGTCGGTCCAAGCCCATTTCCTTTTGGTGCTTAGGAGATCCGTTAGTGGGGCTGCCAGGTTGGAGAAGTGGGGAACGTATTCCCGGAGCCAATTGCAGAGGCCCAGGAATTGTCGTAGCTTCTTTCTGCTCGTCGGAGCGATGGTGGCTAATGCTTGTGCCACGTGTTCGGGTTGTGGTTCGTTACCGTCAGGGCCTACTGTGTGGCCGAGGTATTTGAGGCGGTCTTCCCCAAAACGACATTTCTCCATTGAGCAGATCAGCCCGTGGTCCTGAAGTCGTTCCAAAACCTTCCGTAGATGGGTGAAGTGCTCTTCCCAGGAGGTGGAGTACACGATGATGTCGTCGAGGTAGACCAGGCAGAATCTGTGTAGGTACCCGACTAATACTTCTCGGGCCATGAGTCTCTGGAACGTCATGGGTGCTGTTTTGAGCCCAAATGGCATGACTTTAAACTTGTACCCGGCGCCGTCAGGGGTTGTGAAAGCTGTGTATTCCCTCGACGTCGGATGTAAGCTGATCTGCCAGTACCCGGATTTGAGGTCTAGGGATGTGAAGATGCGGGCGGGTCCTAAGTCCTTCAAAGTCTCATGTATTAGTGGTAGTACGGCGGGTTCGTCCTGGGTAACCTCGTTTAGACGTCGAAAGTCTAAACAAAACCTGGGGGTGGAATCTTTCTTCGTTACTACGACTATAGGGGAGTTGTGGGGAGAGTGACTGGGCTCGATGAAGCCTTTGGCCAGCATCTCCTCAATCTGCTCGGCGATGATGCGCTTCTTATCCTCGGAGTACCTGTACGGGTGACTGCGAATGGGGGCGTCTGAATTCACCGTGATGACGTGTTGTAACATTCGAGTAGGTGGTGCGGTGGTCCTCCATACGTCCGGGAAGTCGTTGAGCGTGTCGCCCAGGCGGTCTCTCCATTCCGGTGGGACATGTGGAGCTACTTTCGCTATGTTCACTGTTCCTGGGGATGAGAGTGGTGGTTCGGGGTGCAAGTAGTACGTGGTTGTCCGCGTGTGAGTGCCATGATGGATGCAACCGCGTGCAAAGTCGAGACTCGCTTCTTGTTGTGTCAACCAGGGTAGTCCCAGGATGAGGTCTTCCCTTAGAGCCTCAGCCACGATGCAGCGGAGAGGGTAGCTGTTCGGCCCGATGGTGAGCTGTGCTATTCCTTCTCCTACTAAGGTCATGGTGGCGTTTTCCTGCGCCATCTTGGCTTTCGTGTGTGCGTATGAGCGAATGTCTTTTGGCCGCATCCAATAAGGTGGATAAAATTGTGTGTGGCGGCGGAGTCGATGAGTGCTTGCACCTCTTGTTGTTGCGGCCCCAATCGTACCACAATCCGAGGCAAGGGCCGGGGTGTAGGGGCGCTTAACGCCTGCATTAGTTAAGGCCACGGGCGGGGCCTCGCGTTCGATGCGCCCGGGCCTTTCTCCGTTTCCCGATGCTTTGCGGGAGGAGCTTCGGTTCGGGGTCTGGCTTCGTCTGGAGTCGACCTGGATGGGGGCGTATTGCGCGATGGCTGGGGTTGGCGTCGTTGTGGGCAATCCTTGATGAAGTGGTACCCGGGGCGCATTTAGGCAGAATCTACCACTGATTAGCAATAGGCTATAAATAGCGCTCTCTCATTGGTTGTTGCTAACTGCAGCTAGGGTTTGTCCAGGCATTGCTAATTGCCGGTAGATTTTGTCTCCACCGGCACAGTTTTGTTTTGTTGTTCGCGTGGTGCTGCCAGTGTCCGTTAATAATTATCTTTTATGTTAATGTCTACTGTCCACGTGGCAATATGACTAATGATTTAAAATTGCCGACCAGTTTTAATTATGAACTGGTAAATCAATCAAAAGAAAACACAGTGCTTTGGGCTGACATTGATTCAAGTGAAAAATGTGTTAAGTGGATAGCGGAATTTTCTGCCGAAACTAATACGGCTTGGGTATTACGTAGATCCAAGGCTGCGTCAAAGAAGATAGTATGCAGGTAGGTTTCTTTATAGTAATGCCTGCATTGTGATTGTAAAATCACTGTGTTTGAACTGCTGTCAAACGGTCGGCTGTTAATAGTATATTATGGTACTAGTGTATAAGTACGTCTTTAAAGCACGTGGGACGAGTTTAAGAGCACGACGCAAGGCGGAGTGCTTTTAACGTAGCTAGTGCTTTAATGGCACTTATACACGTGTATCATACGCTATTTTTTCTACGATCGTAACAGAAATATAAAAACTTAGTTCGATGAAACTTTTTCCGCCACATTGTGTTAGACATTTTAGGTTATGTTGACATTGAAATTTACGGCAAAGCGTGTTTTCATTTAGTATTAAAACACACCACTGGCAACGTGCAAAAAAGACGTAAATCGGGCTCTAATATTAAGAGTGCTGCGAAAGTCACTTTTGATACTAGAAACTGTGCAAAAAGTTGTCGTTTTGACACGATCGTAGAAAACATTCAGTTTATACATAACATCACATGTCCGTTCTGTGTTGTTGGAAAGCGTGGTGCTGTGCGGAGTTAACGCCGCTAAATGTGAATTTTGCACAAACAATATAAAAACAAGGATTATTGACCAGTTGTTGATATAGGTGAGTTTAGAGTTTATAATGCAGGTTCGGCGGTTTGACTGAATAGCGTTGGTTTGTGTAGTGTAGATGCTGATGATCCCAGTTTTCTTGTATTCATAATGTGATCAATTTAAATTTTAGGCGAGAGTACAGCTGCCACCATACGTCCTTTAATAAATCAAAGTCCACCCGAAGAACTTCAAAAAACCTTAACTGCCAGGCGTCAGTTTCTATTCTAGTAAAGGTACAGACAAAATGGAGTTGTTATAGAAATGAAAAATTAAGGGTAAATCTACTTAGTCACAATTTTATTGGTATTTATAAAATCACGGCCTACTGAATTGTGTGACAAATGTCACAGTGACGTTTGTCAAACAATTCAGCAGGTAGTGTATAAAATAAATGAAACAATTTTAGGACTTACCAGCTGTAATTACGGTTAACAACAATCATAGCCATGCACTAAGCAATGCAGGGGCCCTTAGCTATTTACCTGCTACTAACGAACTTAAAAATGTTTTCGAAAAATACTTTAACGATGGCATGGGTATTACGGAGGCTTGTAATTTTCACAATAATAAATTAGAGCTTGCAATGGACGAAGATGGTATTGCAAATGCTTCTGTCAATCCAAAATACAGAACGGTAAAGTACTGGTACACTGAGGGCCGGTTGCAGAAAGCAATGTTAAGTCTGGTGTTAGCTAACATCGCGTCAAAGTGAACAAAATCGTATCAAATTTTGTTTACTAATGTATTAGTTACCATAAACATTTCAGATTTGATTCGTTTTTGTTCACTTTGACGCGATGTTAGCTAACACTAGACTGAACATTGCTTTCTGCAACCGGCCCTGAATGGAGGAAAATTAACTTCGGGTCACGTACTGGCATTGGATCTTTGGAGGTACAGTGAGCGTAAAAAGTATTCGTAAACCTACCCTTTTTCGGAAATAGAGAATTTTTCGTATCGATAATACCAGTTTAATAAAAACCAATTACAAAATCTTATTTTTTGAACAATTCTCTATTTATTTATCAATCATTACTCAATACAAAGGATAATAATTAGTATGGCGTAACATAAACAAGTTAAGACAAGTAAAAATTCCTCGATTTGCTGAAACACGTAGGTGTGCGCATACTTCTTACACAGCGAACTTCTGATTACATCTTTTTTTTTAATTTTTTTTTAGAAATTGAAAGAGAAGGTGCCTGAATATGAAAGGTTAGGTATTTCCTTGCACATCAACGACGATCCATTTAGTGTGGTAATAGTGACACCAATAATGCGAAGAGCCCACAAATTACCGCATACAAAGGACATTATTTTTATTGACAGTACATCTTCATGCGACGCTGAAAATCATGTCATAACATTTGTTCTGACGGTTACCTCTGCTGGAGCAGTGCCTCTCGGCATTTTCATAACAAAAAATCAAACGTCGGCGGATTATATATCTGGTCTAAGGGGTATAAAAGAAATTCTCGGAGACAATGCTTTTGGTGGTGTCTGCCCAAATTCCATAATGACAGATGATAGCGAATCAGAAAGACAAGCTCTCAGTGTAATATTTCCTTCATCAAAGCTTTTACTCTGTGCTTTTCATGTTTCACAATCTATCTGGAGATGGTTATTGGAGAAGAAACATTGTATTGAAAAAGGAGATCGTCAAATTTTATACAGATATTTCAAGAATATACTCATTTCGTCAAATAGTGAAGCTGCTGAAAATAATTTTAAATTGGCTTTATCAATGGAAATTAACGTAAAATACCCAAACTGGGTATCTTACTTGCAAACTTACTGGGAACGACGGCGTGCATGGTGTTTAGCATACAGGGATGGCACTACACATGGCCATCAGACAAACAATTTTGCTGAAATATGTGTCCGTCTTTATAAAGACATAGTTTTAAACCGATGTAAAGCCTACAATGTCGTCGCACTAGTTGATTTTACGTGCACCGTTCTTGAACAATATTATGTTCGGCGTTTGAGAAATTTCGCTCATGGACGTGTATCTACAAAAAAACTTCTTTTTCATAATCTGCTGCAAAAAACATCCTATTTGGCTAAAGACAACATAATTCAAATTGACAAATTTAATTTCCAAGTACCCAGTAGCAAGTGCGAGCAACAATTTTATGACATCGACATGAACGTGGGACATTGTACATGTCCCAGTGGAAACCTCGGAAGATTGTGTAAGCATCAGGCTGCTGTGTTTTTTTTTAATTTTGATCTGACTGCAACTGTCGCCAATGAACGATATGAGATGGCAATTTTAGCACTAGGCGATAACGCGAAGGATAAAGATTTTTATGCACCACTCGTTGAAACTAAGTCGACTTGCCCAAATCATCCAGCTTTGAGTGACGAACTAGTTTTAAATTATGATGCAATAAACGCTGTAAATGTGAATTCTGAAACAAACTCAGTCCTTCCAGAAAACAAAAGTGCCGAAGATAATGAGTTTGAAAGTTTTCTTGGTACACTACGAGACCAACATGCACAGTTCGGTACATCTAAAGTACTTCTGCGCAGATGTTTAAACAGGCTAGAAAAAGTAAAAACAAGAAACAGTTGGGATACATTTTTAAGTACGTGCGGTAGTACTTTTTGTATACGCAATCGAGCTGGTGCTTCAATAAGAGTTCAACCGACGTCTGCCGCCAGAAGAAAACCAGGTGTAACTAGAGGCAGTAAGCGTCGACCTGCAGGTCGGCCAGCAAAGGATGAAAAAACAAATCCTAAACGAAAAAGGAATCTTTCTTTAAATGTAAGAAGAAACTTACCCAATGCGAAATCACACTAATTGCTATTGTAAAGTATGTTTCACGAATAAAGCCTTTGTTCTGTAGTACATAATTTTTAGTTGAATTTTCTGTATCACCAATTGTTTACCTAATCTCCTACTTACTTTAATCCAAATTTTAATTATTACCACTAGTTTAAATGGTAAGTTAGTGTAGACAAAACACACCGCTGATTAACAAAAGCAAGGCAAATCATATCACTTATTAGCAAAAAACGATGTTGAAGACAAAATCTACCCGCGATTAGCAATGAGTGGACAAACCCTACCTGCGATTAACAACAACCAATGAGAGAGCGCAATTTATAGCCTATTGCTAATCAATGGTAGATTCTGCCTAAATGCACCCGGGGCAGTAGTAGCACCTGGGTAGCACGGGTAGGGGGTTCTCACGGGGTCGTATTTCCCGTGTGGGCGGCGGTGCCTGCTCTTCTATATCCTTCTCGATGGCGTCAACTTTGTCCAGCAACTCGTCCATTGTCGTTGGTGGAGCCAATCGGAGGTAGGGCCGGATCGCGGGCCGTAATAGTTTCATCATTATTGGGACGAGGGCCTGTGTAGAGTGTTGAATCTCTAGTCGGCGCACCATTTGCATTTTCCTCAGCAAAAAGATCTCGGCGTTGTCGCGTGCTCCTTGCTTTTGGCCGTATAGTTGGGTCGTGAGCGCAGCGCGGATTTCGGGGCTGTCGAATCTTCGTCGAAATCTTTCTTCGAACTCGGCCCATGCGAATGGCAGCGATGCGTAGGGTCTCCACCACTGGCTGGCTTTTCCTTGGAAAGCGTTGGTGGCTGTTCGAATGAGCTCAGCGGCGGAGCACTGGCTCTGTGTCCGGTATCTGGCACACTGGTCCAGAAATTCTTGGGGATCGTCCAGTTCTTCACCTCTGAACGTGGGGAGGGGGTCCACCTTCTTGGGTAGCGTTATTGAAGCCATGATGCTTTTGAATTGCTCGCTGGTGAATGTTACCAGGCTGGTGGTGGTCGACGTGGTTGTCGGTTCTGTTGGGAGCCACTGGGGATTTATATCCATTCCCAGAAATGGAGGTGGGGTTGCTGCTCCCTGTTGGGGAACGTTGATGTTGGCACTTTGTCGTGCCTCCTGCGGCTCCCTTTGTGGTATTGGGCTGTGCCGGCTTGGAGGCGTCCTCTGCCCACATTGGAGTAATGAGGCGCTATCTCCTATCACCTCTGAGCTGTGCAGGCTGGCACTTGGGTGCTCTCTCTGCGGTGCTTCCTCGCTGCTTCTCTCCGGTGTATTCTCCATGTTTCTCTTGCTCTTGGTCCTCACCATCTTTGGAGTGGTGCGTCCTTCGTTATAGGTGTCCACCTACGGTTTGCCTCACGTCTTGGGCGCCAATTAACACGCTTGGCTACACTCCTCGCTCCTGAGGGCGTGGCCAGGGTTACACTGGTGGCTTATTGGCCACACGTTCCCGTCTAGCTCAGTGGATGAGTGGGTCAACCAACGGCGGAAGAGGCTGGAGAGCGTGCTTGTTTATTAGTGGTAGCAAATAATGAAGGAATCCAAGCACAAGTTCTTTTATTTCGACTAACTGCGTTAACATCTAACAATAATCATACCATATAAACACTATCTGTACCTGGCTCCACACACACAAACACACCGGTATAATACTCAATCTCACACTCATTCATCAAACATTCAGGCCATACTGAAGGTACTTAAATCTAACTATGTTAATAAATGTCTCTGGCTGGACGCGACAGTTTGGGGGGGGGGGTTCTGCACACAGAGCACTCGCGACGCGCGTGTCGTTCACTCCCGGCACCGCACGGACTCCCGGTTCACAAGTAAGTGGGGGGAAATCGCTGTATCCTAGGGGGGGCCTCGTCCTGGTTACTGGGGGCGGCGAGGACGCTAGTGACGTCGCCGTTGCGGGATACGCCGAGGTTCTCGCACCAGGGGCAATGGCGAGCGCAGGCGCAGGCGGGCGTTCCTCCGGGGATCTCGTCCTTCGGTGGAGCGGGCGACGGCGTCTCGGGGGCGGCGGGGGTTGAGCTGCACCTTGCGCAGCGAACGGCGGGGGTCGTCCTTCAACCTGAGATCTTCCCACAAGCTCTCGAACTCAGCCTTCTCCGTCGGGCTGAGGCAGAAGGCGACTCCTAATAGCTGGGGGCGGCAGGTGATCCTAACTTGTGCTACGCGAAGCGGCGGGCGTGCTTCAGGGGTGGCGGCCTCGTATGCGGTGCGTCCCGTGGGGGTATCTCCGGGCTGCGGGGTCCTTGGACTGCTGAGGAGCGGCGTCTCAGCGGGGGCGGCGATGTGGGCACTCTGCGCTTGAAGGCACAGTTGAGTGCCGTGGACGGGTGGGTCCGGCGAAGCGCTGGGTGAAGCGGGGCCGAATAGGCGCTCCAACAACTCGTGGTGGCTGTAAGTAAAGGAATGAGTGTGGGGGGCGGGAGGCTAGTTCGTACCTCAGAGGACGACGCCGTAGGCGGCGTTCGGGCAAACGTAGTGTCCGTAATACGCCTCCAGGGCTTACTTGTGCTGCATCCTGGTTTTCTTTCTCGTGGCGTGGAGAGAGCGTGGTGGCGGCAGCGGCGAGACGCGCTCCGAGCGGGCGCGAACGGACCTGGGGCACAGCGAGGTACCGGCCTAAGGGCGGACTGCGATGCTGGCGTCTTCTGTGGGCTCTCGTGGACGTGGGGCTGGAGGTTCCTCCAGGCGGCGACGGCGTGGACGGCAGTCGTGGCTAGCTGCAACCTGGACACCCTTTAGTGATCACGAACAGAGCTCGAGTGATCACCAGGAGTCGCAAGGTTGACTTCTGTGAGCAGGGCTCGAACAGAAGGTTTTTGTAATGGGTACTTCGTCGTGACCGTAGGGTCAAGCGAGAAGTGGTTGACCAGAGAGCAGGGCTCGATAAGGTCAGAGGAGTATGCTGATCGGAGAGCAGGGCTCGATCTGATGTACATCTAAGCCAGGGTAGCGTTTTTATAGGGGTTCTTACTCCCTCTTTTTTCTCTTCCACTGCTGCTTTTTCCAGGGTGGGATGGCTGACTCGGCTTCAGGGGGTATTTCGTCGCTTTGTTTATTTATTCGGAGTTTGTGCATTTATTGTTGTTGATATATGTTTTTAATTTTTCAGACTGCTGACGTCGAGACGCTTCTCCTGATACCCCATTCGGTTATATTGGGAGGATTTGGTTTCACATCGCGCTTTTTAATTAATCCGCGGGGCGTGTGTTATATTGTCTGCATATGCGTGCGGCAGGTGCCTTCGCCGTTGGATCAGGTAGCTCGCTTAAGCGTGCTTTTGGGTCAGGTAGTCGTGCATTCTTTTGTACTCGGCTTAAGGTGCCATTGATCTGCAGTCCTTTGTGTTTGCCTGTGACTGAAATTTTCCTGTGACCGATGCGATGTTTAAAAATTATTTATTTAATTATTGGGGCCCGCTTCTGTCGGGATCTAATTTTCTTAGACAATTCCCTTTATTTCCCTTTTGCTTCTCGCAGTAATTTGTTTATCGGGCTCCTAGCGTTTGTAGCTTGAGAATATTTTGTAAACTTGTGGTTTTTAATTTTCTGGATGCGTAAGCCGGCCAGTGGGTGGCTTATTCTTAATTCGATTTGTGTTACCTATTTATTTAACGCTAGTCTAACGATTCTACGTGTTAATAGCATTAACGGCTAGCTACTGCGGGGACGTTTGATTGTTTTTGTTTTAATTCGTTGCATTATTTACCGGTGGTTCCTTGGGCTTGCGTTTGGGAATTTTCCGCTGTCGGTCCCAGCGAGTGCAGGCCGAGCAATTTTTATTAGGGGTTTATGGCTTGTTTTTGACCATTTCGAGACTGGGCCATGCTTATCCGGAAATCGCGGGGGTGTTCGCGATTTCGTAACTAATTTTAAAATTAAGCGGCGTAGGGACGTGATATCCTACGCCAATTTTTCCATGATGGCGGTGTCACTTCGCCCTCACGGAGTTGGCATAGGTGATTCATATCAGCTTTTTTCCTCCTGATGAAGCCCCTTACGAAAGTGGGCGAAACGTTGAGTTCTTCGATCTCAATCATGACACGGTCCAATCCCGGAAGTCGTTTGTTACTTAATGACAATGGCCGTGAAAGCCTCAAAAATCATATAAATAAAAACATATATATTTTCGTAGCTGTTTACATACAACCCGATATGAAACCAGATGTTTACGCTGATTTCTTCAAATTTATTGAAACTAATGTAGATACAAATTCAACGAATGTGTACATCGTAGGGGATTTTAACTTAGGTAGTACCTGGAAAATTAATCTTGATTCTTTCGATGTAAACACGTTCGATGAGTTGCATAGAAATTTTTTAGAATTTTTGAATTTTAATTCTTTTGAAATATGCAATACTGTTCAAAATATAAATAACAAAACGTTGGACCAGGTAATAATTACGGAACAGACGAAAAATGGTGTTAGCGTTACTAGAGCTGAACTCCCTATAGTTACGGAAGATGTTTTTCATCCTACTTTGATTATCGATATCAAATTAAAATCAGCAATAAAGCCAACACACTCATCGGAAACAAAAATATGACTACAACTTCAAGCATGCTAATTTCGATCTTCTCACGGACCTAATACGTAATGCTGATTGGGCCTCGGTACTGCGACATCAGATGTGAATGATGCCGTACATTATTTTTATTCAGTGTTTCATTCTTACCTTGATGCTGCTGTTCCTAAGAAACCTAAAAAGAAGTCAACTTTTTCTATATGGTTTACAAATGAAATAAAGGTGTCACTAAAACTTAAAAATCCGTTGTTATGAAACAAAAATTCAATATTCTAACGAAAGGCACAAGTTAAAAAAACTTATCAGAGAAGCATATGTTAACTATATACAAAATGTGGAATCAGATGTAAGCACAAATCCTAATTTGTTTTGGTCTTATATTAAAAATAAACAAAAATCTCAATCGTCTGTTACAATCAAAAACAATAATCAGGAGCTTAAAGACTCTGAAATAGCTGAGAATTTTGCATTGTATTTCCAATCTGTTTATAACCAACACCTGCTGCATACGCAGTCGATTACAAGTTCGTACTCAGACTCTGCTTGATTTAAATTTAGTTACACGCGAAGAGTTTTATTTAGCCATTAAAAAACTCAAACCAAAACGTTCTGTTGGGATAGATGGTATTCCGCCTTATATAATCAAGGCATGTGCAACCTATCTTGAAACTCCACTACTTTACATATTTAATATCTCCTTTAAAGCTCAAGTTTTTCCGAACCATTGGAAAGAGGTAATAATTAACCCAATATTTAAATCAGGTGACAGATCTTTGGTTGAGAACTATAGACCTATTTCAATATTATCTGTCGTTGCCAAAGTATTCGAACAAATTGTATACAATAGACTTTGGAATAATATCGAACCCTATATTAGCAACTGTCAGCACGGCTTTGTCCCTAAAAGATCGGTATGTACTAATTTGGTATCTTTTGTTCATGATGCAACGTTAACGTTCGAAAATAAAAACAGGTTGATGTGGTTTACACCGACTTTAAAAAAGCATTCGACTCAGTTGACCACGATATATTACTACAAAAGCTATATAATTACGGATTATCGCCGGATGATATACAGTTTTATATATCGTATCTGCAAAACAGGTATTTTTGTGTAAGACACGATGGTTAACACCTCAAGTAAATTTAAAGCAAACTCGGAAGTTCCCCAAGGTTCGAACCTTGGTCCAATACTGTTTCTAACCTTTATTAATGACTTACCTGAAGTAATTACACACGCCACCTGTTTGCTATTTGCAGACGATATCAAATTTTATTATGAGGTTGAAAACATATCTGATCACTTAACGTTGCAAGAGGATATCAATGGAGTCTCTCTAACAAACTATGTTTTAATATCACCAAATGTTATGTAATGTCATTAACACTAAAATCTAGTAAATTATCATACAATTATGTGTTGAATGGTGAAATCCTCAACAAAGTAGTTAATGTTAAAGACCTGGGTGTTTACTATGATTCCAAACTCAAATTCGATCGGCACATTGAATCTATCAAAAATCAAGCTTTGCGTAACTTAGGTTTTATTATCAGACAATCTTATCATTTTAAAAGTATTAAATCATTGAAAATTTTGTATAATGCATTCGTCAGATCTAAACTGGAGTATGCATCTGTTGTATGGTATCCTATTAATATAGGACCTAAACAAATATTGGAGAAGGTTCAAAATAGATTTCTGAGATATTTGTATTATAAAAAACATAATGCTTTTCCGAATTATCTAACAGTGAGAACGATTAGGCTCCGTGAGGAATTTGAAGTACCTAGCTTGGAAGCATGCAGAAACTACAATCTTCTGATGTTTGGATTTAAAATTTTCAACAATTTTATAAACGATTCCAAACTTCTGGCTTTATTAAAATTAAAAGTTCCCAGTAGATTTATAAGGAACTCTGCTTTGTTTTATATACATTTTTCAACATTAACGCGTAGATCTCCCATCGATTGCTTTATGAAACTTGCTAATGAAGTATCTGTATTATCTGATATTGACTTTGCGCAAACACATCACTCCCTGGCCATGCAACTTAAACAATACTTCTCCATAACAAATCCAACGTAATCACTTTATAAAGTAAACCCGCTAACTCAGACATTATACTACTGCTGTATAGTTCAAATTAATTTATGTTTCTTTTTGTTTTGTTTATTCTAATTAAGCAATTTTATTTTTATTTCCACTTTTTTCGATATTCTCTTGTAATTAGGCCTTAGCCTGTTAGAGAATAAATAAATAAATAAATAAATAAAAAAAACAAGAAAAATAAACAGAAGCATCAAAAATCGAAATGGAAAATTAATGACAAATTACGAAGAGACCTTAGAAGCATGGGCAGAATACTACTGTGAGAAAATGAATACAAAAGAGCAACAAACAAATAAAAGAAAAGAGGATTTGTTATGAAGAAAAGTCACAAGAAGAAAACAACCATACTACAAAAATAAATTAAGAAGGCTACTAGGCAATAAATAGATTAAAAACAGGAAAAGCATGTGGAGAAGATAACATCGAATCTGAAATGATAAAGTTGGGGGGAAATAAGGTAGATAGATGGCTCTGGAAGATCTGCGAGAAAGCATGGGAGGTGGACCAGATACCAAAAGGCTGACAGAAGAACCTATTAATCTCAATTTATAAAAAAGGTGAACAATCAGATAATGATAACTACAGGCCCATTTGTCTATTCACAGTATGTTTCAAGTTGTACGTAAGAATACTAGAAAGAAACCTAAGAACAGAGGTTGAAGGAAAAATGGAAGACGAACAAGCCGTTTTTCGACCACAAAGACAAACAAATGACAATATCACCATAATTATAAACCTGATCGAGAGAGCAATGGAAACCGACAAACTACTATATCTAGTTTTCATAGACCTTAAAGCAGTATAGAAATACAAATACTATGGAACAGCCTAGAAGAAATACAAGTAGCACAGAAATTAATCAAAGTGATAACAAGTGTATACCAAAATGTCTACGGCGCAGTGCAAATTAATGGAGGGAGATCACGATTCTTTGAAATGCGAAAGGGAATAAAACGTCCACTATTATTTATATTAGTGATGCACAAAATGCTAAAGAAAAAACACCTGAAAGCTTAGTGGGATATAAAAACATCAGCCCTGTGCAAATAAATAGCCTCCTGTACGCAGATGACATAGTGCTGATAGCGGATGCACACAGCAAGGCTCAGAAATTGATGAACATCTGGATGGAGGAGCTTGAGAAGCTGAAAATGGAGATCAATATAAATAAAATGAAATGAATGAAGATAAATAAATTAAAAGAAGAGAATGGAGACGGCAACGACGTACGAAACATAATATGCAAAAGAGACATAATAGTGCAAGTACCATGCTTTGAATGCTTGGGAAGCATATTATCAGATGACGGAACAATAAACTCAGAAATAATAAATTGTATTAAGAAAGGGAACAATGTATACTATGCATTCAATAAAACTATTTATGGAAAAAAGGAACTAACAACTGAAAGAAAAATACACGTATACAGAACTATAGCGGTTCTAACAATACTATATGCAAGCGAAAGCTGGCCGATCCAAAACAAACAAGAGGATAAAGTAATAGCAGCAGAAATGAACCACTTAAGAAAAATAGCAGGAAAAACAAAATTTGATAGAATCAGAAATGAAAAAAATAAGGGAAGATCTACACCAGACAGTGTAGACAGCTAGAAACGAAACAATTGAAGTGGTTCGGGCACATGCATAGAATGAGTGAAGACATACTAGTCAAGAAAGTAATACAAGCGAGAAGAATAAAAAAAGAATAGTTTGACGACCGAAGAAAAACTGGATAAATAGAATAGAAGAAATAGGAAAGCAGAGAGGTAAAACAATGGATGAAATAAAAATAACCGCAAACAATAGAAAAGAATGGAGGAAATGGGTGGAGTCCATATCCGACACTCGTTATGAGCAGAAGGATTAGAAAAAGAACACTTGGACACAGCTTGGAGTCGAAGCCGAACTTATGCAAAATGACAATAATGTTTATAGTGACGACAGTGAAGACAATCTACCATTGTCAGATATAAAAGCACGAATAAATAAATTAAAACGGGTGCAACTAAAAAATGTATATACAATTGGAAAAAAATCTAATATAATTACAACCAATTTGGAGGTGCCAAAAGAAGTTCTGCACTTAATAATAAATCACCAAATTGAACTTGTTTCTTTCTTTTAGAATAACGAAGTAGGTAATAGATATGTTTGTCGTTTATTCAAATAAATATGTTGCTGATAAAAATAAAAATGGAAACATTACTAGTGCTGAAATGAAAACTTTTTTCGCTGTTGTACTTCTTAGAGTCTATGGCCTTATTTTGGGCGCCATGGCTGTACACAATTTATTACAGACAAACCGATACAATATGGCTGTAAATTTTGGACTGACGCCACTCATTATGGATATGTAGTGTGGATGGAACCTTATCATGCGGGACCATCTGTTATTCTGCAATATGCAGATGTATTGTGAGCCATATATATTTTGCAGTAATTGTTTTACTACAACCCCCTTTTAGATGAACTTGGTCAGAAAAACAAACGAGCTACTGGTACTATGTATAAGAGATAATCGTACTTCTAAATGTCCACCCCTGAACAAAAATGAAATAAAGAAACAAAATCGTGGTTTCATCAAATGTAAGTCAAATGAAAAAGGAATAGTTGTAGTGCAGTAACATGACAATAATATCGTCACTTTAGCATCCAATGCGGTAGCTGTTGTACCATATTATACAGTCAGCCGGTACTTTGTAAAAGAAAATCATACCATTGTCATTTCTCAGTCGCAACATATCGGTCTAAAATAATGGTATAGGAGGCGTAGATCTTCTTCTTCTTCGTATCCTCTTAACAGAAGTCGTGATCGGCTTTATTCGTGAGGTTCAGTTACTCCTCTCACGATTTGTCTCCATCTTTCCCTATTTCTAGAGATATGCGAAGCCTGATGTGCTGAGGTGTTAGCTTTTTTTTTTATTTGCTCAATCCATCGCTTCGGTGACCTTCCGCGGGATCTGGTACCTGCCATTTTACCCTGGACTATATGTTTTTCTAGGTTATCTTCGTCCCGTCTTGCTATATGGCCAAAGTATTTAAGAATGCTGGAATATACTATTCGGGATAATCGCTGAAGCACTTTGATTTTCCTTAAGATTGACTCATTCGTTCTTCTGGCGGTCCAGGGGATTCGCAGTATTCGCCGCCACATTTCTAGTTTGTCAATCTTTCTTCTGTCTTGTGTTTTCAGTGTCCAAGACTGCACCTTATAGTAAAACTGGAAAAACTAACGTTTTAATAACTTCCATTTTGGTGTTTAACGTCGTATCACGGTCCGCCCATGTTTTGTGTAAGTCATTTACTGCTTTTCTTGACATCTCACATCTGCGTTCAATGTTAGGTGTACTACCGCCATCATTAGTAATAAGAGCTCCTAGATACACATACTAGTTTACTACGTGGCATTTTCTCACTTGCCTTACGTTTGGTCTATTATTTTCTAAGCTATCAACTATCATAATTTGTTACAGGCTAAAACAACATTTACGACAACGCGTCAGCTTATAACGGTATTTACGAAAAGCCACGATAAAGCTAGACGACTAGCGCGTACAATAACTCACAAAATCGGGAATGTAACTCACATAGGACCGCTGCTCAGCCTATAACAAGAGTTACCGACTAGGCTGCAGTGGAGCGTGGGGTGGTCCAACACGAGATAACACGGACAAAGGTCTAATGAACGGTAAACAGATCTATAATGATAAGGCGCTACCACAATTCCATCACTATAAGAAAATGCACAGGTAAACGCACTGAGGAACAGTGGAAACATATGAATTTACCTTTCAACTTTAAGCTTGGCAGTAATCTGGACAGCGAGCCGATTCAGCACCTTTTGAATCCACTTGATCAGCTAGCCAAACTCCTCTACAACTGTAAAATATAATACGCAAATGGCATGCACAACAACAAAGAAAACCACAGTTAAATTAACATGACATGTATTGACAAAATATTTAAATATGTAGAAAAAAGCACATGTAAATATCAAATGTGTATACGGCAGTTCGGTAAATTGCGCAACGTCTTAAATTTATTGAAATAATTCGGTAGACTTGACATTAATTCTGAAAAACGATATAAACAGTAAACTATAATCAAATAGCGGTAATAAAGGCGAGATTCAACTATAATAAGTAGCGGTTGTGACACATGACAAGGGCTACTGCATAAATCTACACAACTGTAACGGTTTGACAAATGCAAAAGGTACACAATAAAAGCTAAATAACCGAGACGTTACACCAACTGTCCGATAATTCGACCAAGCACACTGTATGTGTTAAGTTGCACTCTAAACGTTAATAAATAGTACAAACGATACATTGAAGGAGCTTGGTTGTGCGGCAGCTTGATGTCCTATGCTACTGCACTCGGCTACCGTCCCCAGACACTGCCTAGACGAAACGGAAAGTAATACTGCAACATTTCAACGAGCTGCGGGCTGGAGACGTGGGGATGTATCATCTATGAGACATGGAAGCCCGCTGCCGTAATGTGGCAGAACGCTAAAGCGGCGCTTCGTGAACACATAACACTGCTAATGAGTTCCCACAAAGGAATCCGTCTAATCGACGAGATAAGGAGTCTGCCACTCCATGGCAAAACAAAAACTCAAAAGGCTTACGATAATGACAAACAACACCCCCAAACGGTCACGCACGCCCGTGCAGCAATGTCCCTTAAGATGCGTATCGTACGGCTAAATGCATTGAAGCTACGGGAGTCCTAATAACAACTGCAACAGCGCACACAAACTAAGAAGCACCAAACGTTAAACACCCTTGCAAGCGCCACCCCGAAGGGGGTGCGCTGCGAGAGACCCACTTCAAAACTAACTGTTGCTTGCGGACGCCAGGACCAAACTGACTGCAAAAACCGCGCCAAGCCAGCCACAAAAATGCACCCAGACAGCGCGATCGATAAAGTGGCGGGGCAGCAGATCTGAAGTTTACTCTTTCGCACCCATGGCCGCTGACTCTCAAATTTACGTTACGCAACGTACAAGAATACGCCTTGCAGACGGATCGATATTTGTACTCTAGCGTGCCAGGCGAGTAGGAGCCGCGGGGGCCACGGGGGCCAATGGCCCCCTCAAATAATTTTCAGAGGGGCCTGGCCTCTTCAAAAATATCGTTTTCTAGGTATTTCTTATAACCACTAACATGAACATATATGAACTTGAAGTGTAATTAAAACCCCCCGCCTTAATTTTTATCACCGCCGAGTGAGCGATATTAAATTTCACTATTCCAGAAAGTAATCGGTGTGGTCGGATACTTTTTAGAACATATAATGCGATAAAGAAAAATTTCCTTATTTAGATAACTGTAAAAGAACCTTTACGGGATTTTTCTAACAGTAATTCATTAACAGGACTAGATTAATATTTCTAGAAACCATTTAAATAAATATTAATTAGAATTGAAAAATATTTCTCCTAAAAAGCGCCTTGCATAAAAAACGTAATAATTATGCAAACATTCTACTTTTTGGTAAATAATAAAAAATCTAAAGAAGTAATTAACATTTTATATTATTTTTGCCAATTATAAATCTTTGAAGTCTTTACATAAAAAACTGAATTTTAATATTAAGTCTTGGTATCTGAAATTTTTTTAAATATTTTAAAAATTGAAAAATTAATTTTTAGCTAAAGTCTTGAGATTGTTCAGTTAACTAAAAATAACACATTGTAAAAAAATCTCATTGAAATCTTACTTAATTTCCGAAAAATAACACTTTTTAGATGTTGACAATTTCGAAAAACTCTATTTTCTAAATAAGTAAAAATTGCTCGGTTTCCCATATTATGCCGACTTTTTGGCGGACACTGTAGAAGAGGTAGAACATCTAGATCTAGTCGATCTTGTAAACGATTTCGTAGGTGCGTTACCAACTAGAATTTCTGTTTTTGGTACAGGTTCCTAAATGATATTTGTGTTTTATATAGATTTATTATATTTCTAATCTTTATTTACACCCTTTTTATTTTAAAAAAACTAGTTTTATATTTATTTAAGTTTGCTTATTCATGTGTATTCTTTGCTTATGTGAAAATCTGATAATAAACATTGTTCATTGTTTAATTAATTTTTTTATGGTACAGTGTTTTTTTAATAAAATAGTACTTATTAAGTAACCAGTGACTAAAATATACTGTTATAGTATTAAACTAAAAATTGATAATCAAGAAATCAGAAATATTATAGCTCGTATTAATGAATCCTTTATTGAAATTAGAATGGCCCCCGCAGTCTAGAAAACGCTCCTACGCGCCTGTAGTGTGCCAACAAATTGAAAACGAGATACACAAGAACCGATACCTGTAAGCGAACACATATGTGTGCGTTAGAAAGCCAATAAATGCTTGCACATAACTCGGTATGCTCAAATTCAGGCGGAATAATACGAAAAACCCATATGGAAGTGGGGTCGTAATTTAGAAAATACGCTAATTAGCCGTACGCTTATACAAAGCTAAAAATGTCCTAGCAAATTTTGGTCTTCTGATAGTTAATATCTAGTTCGTAGTTGTTGCTTTCTTTCTCTAACAGTATTAATAGTTCTTCCAGTTCTTCCGCTGATTCTGCAAGTAGTACAGTGTCATCAGCATAACGTAAGTTGCTGATTCGCTTTCCACCTATGACGATACCTCGAATCCAGTTTTTTAGAGTCTTTCTCATAATATATTCTCCATATATATTGAATAGTATAGACGATAGTATACACCCCTGCCTAGCGCTTTTTTTGATTTTACATAAATTGGATAGCTGTTTTTCTAATCGAACGGCTGCGGTGCTGATTACATATGGTCTTTGGATCATAAAAATAAGGTGATGAGGCACCCCCATTTCTATCATAACGGTTCCATAATTTTTCGACTGTAGGCTATCGAATGCTTTGCTATAATCTACAAAGCAAATAAACACCGGTTTGTTAATTTTACGGGACTTTTCTATGATTTTACGCAAGTTAAGTACCTATATGTTCACGAGCCCCTCGACCTTTTACAAAACATGCTTGTTCCGGTGGTATTTGTCAGGATATATAGGTTTTCAGCCTTTTGTTAATAATAGTAAGATTTTACTCGCATGCGGCAACAGTGCAATTAGACGGTAATTCCCACACTGTTTCCGGGAGCCCTTTTTATGTAGTGGAACGAACATTGATTTCGTCCATTCACTCGGCCAGCATCCAGTCGTCCATATTTTTTTGATAATCTTATGAAAGATGTCTACTTGTCTACTCCGCTTTCTCCCATGCCCTAATGTCCGCGGGTATGTTGTCTATACCAGGTGATTTGTCCGGCTTGAGCTTTTTCATAGCGAATCTGACTTTTATAGAACAGATAGTGTGCGTTCTCCCATTTCCACATCTTCCGCATAGGTGTCGTCATTAAATAATTCTTCGCAGTAGCATCTCCAGACTTCTAGAACTCCCTGGATACCCGTGATTTTCTCCTCTGTTTTGTTTTGGACAACCCACGTGCGAGGTCCAAACTTACTATTTATTTACCTAATTAGTCTGTACAGGTCTTTCATATTGTTATGTTTCGCATGCTTTTGAAAAGGATATCAAAATTATTAAAATGTATTTGGTAAAGAAAGGAAATAGAATTTAAAATTCAGTTGAATGAAGCTACATAAGAAAGAGTAGGATTTTAACATAATTTAATTATTATCTGAGATTAAGTGTGGTATTAATGGCAAATACTTATTCGAAAAATACCATTCAACGTAGTGGGCGTTAGATAACTATAATAAAGTTTCTATAGTGTGTTGGACAATGAAATATATGCTAAACTAAATCACTAAGGAGATATTTATTGATCAGTATGTTAAAATAATTTGATACCAAAACATGTAATACAATTTGTAAGCGGTTGAAATTGTGAAAATAAACCCTTTATAAAAGTTTAAAAGCTGTTTGATGTATAAAAGGGTTGTGAATTGAAAACAATTGGCGTTGTGAAAATAAAAGTAAAATATTAAAAGATTAAAAGATGTGCAGACGATGTGGATGAAGATAAAGGATGTGGTGAGAATACCAAAGTAATACAGTTATAATCCACAAAAGCAAATTTCTGGAAGGGGATGCTGAACTGAGTCTATTGTCAAATTGCATTGCATCATATGAATTGGATAACAAGGAATGGTTTTTACTGGAAGTGGTTTACATCGAGATTGTTAGCAGAGTGAGCGTTTTATGGGGTAGATAGGAGGTTTTCATCTAAAGGGGTTCTAATTCGGCAAGCTTGTCATTGAAGTGACGTCTTGTAATTTGCATCTAGTCGAGGTTCGTGATACTAAGTCGTCGGAGGCTTGAGGAGTACTACTGGAGAAAGTTGGTAGGTGCCTTGTCGTGTTTTGACCAGGAAGTCTTTGTGGATCCAGGCGTTTTTTGCGGAGTTCGGGCTGGGATTTGTTTGGACGTTGGAAGATCTTTGTGAGATTACTGAATGCGTTTGGGTTGGTAACGGAAAGTATCGAGGTCCATGAACAGGTGACAGAATACAGGTATTTAAATAAAAAAACTAAAAGAAAAAGATAGAAAGAGTGAAGTGAGGTAATTTTAAAGAGGGAAGTACTTACTATTTGATAGTTGTTGAGTGACAAGTAAATGTAACGAAAAAGTATTTGTAATTGATTTTGCACTTGCATAATTTAAAGTGACAGTTGACAGATGTTTAAGTTGTCATGAAATAAGAGAATCAAATTTCAGGAATAGAAGCAATCTGATTATGAGCGCATCATACTTGTATTTCAGTAAGAGTAAAATGTTTCTACTGGAGTTAGCGGTTTAATAATCTTGATAATCCATAATATAAAAGGGCAAATCAGTTAATTAAATTTCAATTTTAAAAGAGAATTGATTGAAAATAAAATAAAGTAAAGTAAAAGTCAATTATAACATTAAATAGGCGTTACAACGTGGAGTCATCACTACAATATATACAAAACGGTGTCGATCTAAGTACACTCCTGAGGCACGCCCTTAACCACAGCTTAGGATGTCGATGCTCTACCATCTAATTTCACACTGTGTTCTATTGCTTAAATAGATTTTATAAATTTAATAGAATGTTGATCAACATTATAATATTCAAGCTTAGCACAAAGGGTCATTAAAGGTGATTAACAGTATCAAATGCCCTGATGTAGTAAAGTAAAACTAAGATTGAAGTCTTTCCCTTATCACAGGTGTTAATAATTTCATCGGTAGTATGAAGTAAAGCGTGGTTGTGCTGTTTTGGCATCTAAACCCTGCTAGTATATTTGGTATTATGTATATTGCATTTATCACAATAAGAAGAAAGAGGCGCATTGACTATTTTTTCTAGTACTTTTGATAATGTTGTTAGGATACGTATGGGTCTAAGGTCATTATATTCTTTTGGATCTTTGTTTTTACGCAACGGAGTTACAAGGGCTTGCTTCCACACTTGGGAAACAACAGCATTAACAAGACAGTAATTGGTTACATGTTTAAGGTGTTCAGATGTAAGGTGAAAGGGGTCAATTCGTGCCACCTGTATTTACTTATTTTACATCTTTTCATTATATGCTAATTAGCAATAAAGCCTGACAGTAAGTGTTCTTGTGTTTATTCATTTAGTTTAGCACTATAGAGTAATCATTGATGTATACACAGTCAATAACTATAGAGTGTAACGCGCCGCGAGTACGTGACAAAATGTGTCGACAGTACCGTTTAATTCGGGGAATAACCGGCCGGTATGTGAATCAACGCTAGATGTCTGCAAGAGGGGCATTCGCGCCTAAGTCGGCGGACGTAACGAAGCTAAAAGACCTGCGGACAGCGCGGGCCAATTGGTTCGTAAATAGCGAACCAGGTGAAATAGTACGTGATACATCCACGATTTAACTGGAGAGCTCCGCCTGGGACCAACTAGGAAGTATAGCAGTTCATTGAAGAGGCTAACGACTTCCGAATCTACTGAGGCCAACACCATTTCGACAGCGGTCCTGCAGCGTCTCCTGGGCTACGAGAGGAACAATAAAAGGGCAACCAGGTTAGTTCTGTGTGAAAGAACGCGCTGTTAATTCCAACCACAATTGCGAATTGGCCGATCATTGCTGGAATAAGCTATTGCGCAATAGTTAGCGAATGTGTTTTCGCTGATTGATAAGGGAAAATTACCGTAAGGCTGTAAGTTCTTTTGCTGCGTGTGCATTTGGAAGTGGAGAAGCACAATGCGTCCCCAGTAAAACAAAAATAGACAGTTGCCAGTACGAACCTTTTGGGTGCGTGATATTAACTTTACCGGCGCTATTAAACGTTTGTGGTTTAAAAAGGTACTCCCTTATGCGTAGCGTATAACCACTTCATGTATTGGTTTTTATGTACTTTTTCTTTGTGTGTTCCTGTTTATTTACAGATTATATGTATTCATTGTAAATTGTTGGGATTTTTATTGTCATTCATGTTTACATTGGTAAGTACAACATTTCAGGTGTTCAGGTTGGCAGCAACAATATTGGTTCCCCATAGCCACATTGACGATGTAAAAAGAGTCTCATAGCACACCGACTGTTTAAGCTAGCGAACCCAGGGCATTTTAAGGTAATAATTCAGTAGGTGTAGGGCTTGGTGGACAAGGCCGCGTTACAAAGGGGACTACATTATTTTATCATTTTTAAATTAATGCAATCGACGCCAATAGCATTCTATTTAAGCTGGTTGATTATTTTATTAATTTCATCGACCGCTGTTTGCTCATACGAAAATTCATGGTTGATGTTTCTTTATTTAGTTTTATGTTTGATAATTTCAACAGTTGTAGGAAGATCAGAGAATGAGGTGCAATTAATAAGGTAATTGTTGATAGCTTCAACATCAGCTAGATTCTCGGGCGCACACACTTCAGATTCTTTTTATTAATAATAAATGATTTAAGAGTTTTCTATGAAGTTTTGAATTGGTTTTGCCTTGAAAAATGTATTCTATGTAAGCTTTCTTTTCCCTATTAATTGCGCATGATGTATAATTTTTTAAAGTGACATAATTCCAATCAGAAGCAAACCCGGTCTTTGGTTTAGTACGTGCTCGATCTTGCAATTTCATCATTTGCCGTACAACACGGCACATGTGGTTTTCCTACACGTACTGATCTCCTATTATTTGTTTCTTTGGAAAATTAGGCTTTGAATCAATGACATTGTAATTATCAGGCATGAGTCAGAGTACAAATCGTTGTAAATAAAGTACCTATTTATAATCACTTAATATTATGATATTTGGTTTAGGCTTAACTGCAGAATAATCAAATTCGCAATAAGTTAGTCCATGATATGTAATCCCTTGCATATCGAACACACCGCATGCAATATAATTCTCTAGATCTGAAATAAAAATTAAATCAGAGTATTGCATCTTGTATGTTTATTTATTATCTGTTGAAAACCATACGATTTTGCTAGTGATTGTAACTTCTTTGTACTATTATCAATTTATCATATCAAACCACTTAATACTGAAATCACCAAAACATATAATTTTATGAAAGTGTATAATTGTATTAGACATATTTTCAAATTCGTCTAAAAAATCATTATTACTGCCTCTTAATTTAAATATGACACGCCCAGTTTTTAAAGTAAACCAGAGTTGCTCCATAGTTATTGCCTATTGATATATTCGTATTTTACAAAATTATAGGACACGTTTCCGTTACTCTAAGAATATCATAACTGCTTGATAATACATAGTCTGAAAATTCAGGAAAATTAGTACCAAACGATTGATATTTACATAATTTATTTTCATATTATTAATATAAAAAAAATCTTATTACAAAGATTTGAAAATTAACGATATTCTTATAAGAACAAAATTTACAATCAAATTAACATTTAATTATCACGCACTGCAGTTATTACCGCTGTTCAGACCTCGACAGGGGTTGTGTGTAGTTGGCAAGTGTCCCGCAGCAAGAAAATGCTACCATGTGAGATGAATTAAAGATGTCGTTGACCGTGAAAAGTGCTTGCGCAAAAAACAAGCACATCGCAAGTTCGCGCTATAGTCCCTGTATATACCTAACTATATACGGGGTCTCTAATATACAGGGTCTCTAGTTCGCGCGAGAATGAAAGCGTGCAAGGAGCCGAGCAGTCTCGTTTTGTGTAGCGTGAATTTTAGTTTGTGTATGTACTGAAATTAAGAAATAGGTGCCGAAATTGGTTGCATCCATGAGCGCTGTGGTCAAGCTGTAGTTGGTATGAGTACGACATCGGAAGGCAAAGTAGGTGAAAAACCATTTCTTGTTCGCTACAAATTGCGCCCTCGCCAATAGTAGTGGTTAACTTCGATTGTTGTTAAAAGTAAAAGTACAATCCATCGCCGCTATTGTTATCATTGGTCCTTTCGCTCGTCGGATTTGTTGATAAGAGTTATAAAAGCT